>PVKE010004471.1:11526-64561 GCA_004027555.1 Craseonycteris thonglongyai | reverse complement strand
GAGATTTCTATGACGTCACCAACAACACACAGCAGGGCTGGGCCACATCCTGACTTGTCCCCATGCTTTCTATTATTGTTCCTTATAACAGCTTGAATGTCATATACACTATGTGGCAGGCTCTGGGCTAAGCACATCACATACACCACCTCACTGACTCCTCACAACAAGCTTGAGATGTAGGTACATTTTTTTTTTTCTTGGTCATTTTGGATGAAGGAACTGCAACCCAAGTCCACATTGTTATTTGGTGTGAATCAGAATTTGAACCCAGGAAGTGCAACTGCAGAGCCTGCACTTTAACCTCTATGCTAAGAACCACTGCCCCCCACGGCTGCTCTCTGCATAAGGAGAACAGACTTTACTGCAGAGCAGGACAATCACTTGGATATCACAGCCCTCCAGCCCACCCTTTGCCCCCATTTATGCTCCTTCTTCAGCTTCTTGAGGTCTAATTCAGCAATTTGGCTCGGAATATGCCCTGAGGTGTGGATATAAAACTTTGCACAGTGCAAAAGCCCAGGCCCCATACAAAGTGGATGCATTGGTATTTCCCACAACCACCTATTTCACCCTACGTCAGACAATCCTACAACACTGCCCCAAGGGTCAAATGGTACTTCAAAGCCTGCGAAGGTTCTGATGCTAGATGTGAGGACCACAACCTCCTTCAGAGACAGAGCCGTCCCGGGTCTTGCCCAGGGCCCACAGCAGGCCTCCCTTTCTAGCAGTTTCCGTGGTATGTACAAGGTGGCTTTGCAGCAGCAGGGCAGTTCTGCCTGCTGTGGCTCCCTCTTCCTCTGGGCAGAGAAGCTGAGGGATCGTTGGGCCTAATGGACCCCAGGAAACTCTGAGGGTGAGAAGAACGGTGGAAGCACGCGGGGCACTTCAGCAGTGTGTCTCACCCCCACCTCTCCAGGCTTCTCACTGTCCCTCATCTGTTTCAGAGGTGGACGAAGAATGGAATGAAGTAATGGGCCTAAGAGAAGGTTCTAGAAAGGCCCAGGGGCAGAAGGTATTGTTTTTGTCCTTAATTCTGAGAACATTTCAGAGAGGAGTGTTGGTCGGGGCTGGTCACGCTGGGCAGTCTGTGCAGAGGGTGGTAGGGTTGGAGCAGTGAGTGAAAGGGAATCACATAGCTGACCTGCCTCAGTAACGAGTAGAACCCTGGAAAATCCCCGGGCTCATGGGGCCCAGTCTGTGCAGAACCACAACTGAAGAAAACAAAGTCCCACTGTCACAGGTATTACAAAGCCCTGTAACCTTTACTTGTATATCTCTAAGAGCATTACAAGGGATCTCATTAATAATCCATAGAAAACTTCATTTCTCTTCCCATCAAATTCTCTGATCTCCTCACTCCTATTGCCCAACTGCTAGGAAACTCTACAAAACCCCACAAACAGAACTTATAGATTTTTGTTTGTTTGTTTCTTCCTTCCTATTAATTAGGTAAATAAAAATTAAAGAATACTTTTTAATTTTGAAATATTCATAGATTCACAAGAAGCTGAAAAGATAGTAGTGATCAGAGGTCCCGTGTACCCAGTTTCCCACGATGGCTACATCTTACATAATTCCTCCCTATTAAATGTTAATAGCTCATCTAATCCTTGTAACAACGCTATGAGATGACTACTAACATCATCGCCATTTTACATAAGAAGAAACCGAGTCCCAGAGAAGTTAAATACATTGCTCAAGTCCCCAGTGATTTGGTGCACTCCCTATTAAATGTTAATAGCTCATCTAATCCTTGTAACAACGCTATGAGATGACTACTAACATCATCGCCATTTTACATAAGAAGAAACCGAGTCCCAGAGAAGTTAAATACATTGCTCAAGTCCCCAGTGATTTGGTGCAGAGCCAGGACTTAGATTCAGATGTCCTGACTCCAAAGTGTACCCATGCTCAGGTTAATTCTCATTCCTCCTCCATCCCTCCCTGACCCCCCAGGAAAGAGGAAAAGTCCTGAAGAGGCCCAGCCCCTGAAAGAATGCAGTTCTTCACATGCCTCAGAAGACTAAGGGCCGCCTTGAATTTGCTAAAAGTTGGAGGAGCCTCCTCTACATAGCTTGGCCGCAGAGTCATCAAAATTATGCTTGTGACCCAGACAGCCGCTCTAGACACTGCTTCAGCTCCGTTCCAAAGCTGGGACAAACTCTGCTTCCCGGATGGCTGCCCTTTGCCCCTCCCATGACTTTCTTCCATTCTTCCCTCCTGTCTGGGTGTTTTCTCTGATGCCCAAGGGGATGTGCCTCTGCCATATGTCAGAAATATCACCTCCTTTCTCTTAAAAGTACATCTGTGGCCCACCTCGTCTCACAGGGGCAAGAAAGATGCCTACTGAGAGAATAGGAAATCTCAGTGCCAAGAACATGATTTCTTCTGTTGAACGTGACAGAAAGCCCAACCCAAACCAGCATGAGCAAAAGGGGGGTTGATTGGCTTCTGTAAACAAAGACCAGGAGTGGGGCTGTACGCGTCTCAGGCAGGAATGACACTCTCAGTGTGTCCCAGACACTTGCCTCCAAAAGCTCTGTTCTCACTTTGCAGAGCAGCCTGGCCATCCTGGGAGGACGCAGAGTATGTGCAGTCATTTGTGCTGCCCCTGGCCCTCCCGTCAGTCCTCCTGCCCAGGGGCCTCCCGTGCCCCTGTTCCTCTGCTTCTGGTCTCTGGTCTATAATCAGAGAAGGAAGGAGATCAAGGGCAGAGGCCCCTTTCCTTTCATAAGCTTCCCCAGAAGCCCCAGGCCCTGACTTCTGCGTAACAAGTCACTAGCCAGATCCACGTCACAGGGCCTCCCTGCACTGCCAGGGAGTCTAGGAAGCTAAATGTTTTGAACTGGACACAGAGCTCCTTAAGCTAAACTGAGGGCCTGTTGATTAGGCAAATGTGGACACAATTGGAAGGGTCTTCCCAGGCCAGTTCAGGGGCTCAGACAAACGCCTCAAGTCTGTCCCTGTCTCTCTCTCTTTTCACTCTGCTCTCCATGTTGGCTTCATGTTTACACAGGCCTCCCCTTGTGATCTCAAGAAGGCTGCTGCTACTTTGGACCTTACGGCTACTCCTGGTCTAGCCCTGGAGGAGAAGGTTGAATTCTTGGTTGCAGGCTTACATTTCATTGCATGTTTCTCCTGAAAGAGTTACTGTGGCCGTGGGGAATGGGACAGCTTGGCCTAGTCTCCTGCTCTTTTTCTAAGCTGGGCTAAACAGGAGAGGGAAGTCAGGCATGGTTCCCAAAGAAGGGGAAATGGATGTCAGTGACTCAGCATCAAATGTAACACACTAGTGGCCCCACTGAGGGGGAGAAAGACATTTTCCTCTACCCTTCAAAGTCTAATAATTAAATCTTCATGAGAAAGATTAAAAAGAAAAAACAATTAATTACATACACATGTATGGGAACTCTGCACATATGAGAGAGTCAGAGACCCCCACATACTCATGAAAGGTTCTGAGACAGAAAAGGAAGATGAGGTATATATGAGATTATGAGCTAAGGATGAGATAAGGTGCCTTCGGTTTTAGAGGGGAGGAAGGTCATTGCAGAACTATAAGAGCAGATGTTCAGTAACTCTAGTAGTTTGCCCTGACATATAAGTCAAAAAGGTGACCTCTGATAACCTCTTATTGTGAACAAGGCCCATAATTGAAATTCTTCTAGGTAGTTAAGGGGTAGGGAGCAGGCAGAAGTTTTTCTTGAGCCTACAGGAGATCAGATGCCTTAGGTCAAAATAATACACATACCATAGTAGAGGAACATCTTGGAATGACTAGCCCTACACCATTTACGACTACAGTCATAGGCTGTCTAATGACAGATGCATTCTGGGAAAAGCATCGTTAGACAAGTTCAACCTTGTGTGAACACCATAGAGTGCACTTACCCAAGCCTAGGTGGCATAGCCTACTACTATAATTGTTCACGCTATACTTTTATACAACTGGCTGCATAGTAGGTTTGTTCACACCAGCATCTTCACAAACACATGAATAATTGTAATGTAAGCCCTGATTTAGGCTTTTCATTTTGTAATGCATGCCAGCATAAGATATGTCGAAACCTGTGGAAAATTTTTATAAGAGTTCATTGAGCCAAAACTTGTGATAATTGCTGGGAAGCAAGATTTCAAATGCTCTAGAGAATGAGTTTTGCAGTTTCTTTTATGCATTTGAAACTAGGGAGGAAAAATAAGGATGGTTACAAGAAGGCGGAAGAAAGCAGAATGGAAGTTGGATTACGAGATAGTGAAGATTACTTAAAAGGTGTGTTAACCTAGATGCACAAAAAAAGAAAACCAATGGGTAGTGCTTGCTTAAAGCAAAGGTAACTGTCTTTATCACATATACTAAAGAAGTTGTATACCTGTGGCATGACTACCCACCATGACCTGCTCACTTAGGAATTTATGATCAGATCACCCTGTGAGGTTATTTTCAATAGAACCCCTTTTCCTGTCTACGTGTAAATTCCCAACTTAAGCTTTGATTGACACCCACTCCAAAGAGGCATCCACTTCAAGAAGGCTCTCTGAACAAATGGTCAGCCCCAGGACTAGATACAGAGCCAGCCGCCCCTCCCCACCCCCTGGCTCCTTTGATGTAGAGATCTTGCTGTTGATAACTGACCTTTGGGCTACTTGTTTGTTTCCTTTCTCTTTTGAGCTTGAAATCCCCACATTTATGTTTTCAATTGACCAATAAAGAACAAGCCCACTAAACCCTAGGCCCCCACCCTCAACCCCAATAAAAGCAGAACCCTAGGCTGGGTTTCCTCTCCTTCTCCTCCCTGCCACTCAACCCACAACCTCATCATGTGCCTCCTAGAATGCTTTATCCACTCCAGGGCCTGTAAGCAATAACCTGTTTTTTTCTTCAAAGTTTCCTGATGGTTGTTGCCAAAAGGTATCATCCAATCCTCATAAGAACCACAGGATCTGTCCAGTCATAACATTGGTGTAGAAGTGTGGAGGGTCTATAGGAAGCTCACTGGGTCCCAGGTGAGTGCTCCTGGGCTGAGACCCTCACAAAACGATAATGCAGCAATACATTGTGCTACAATGTTATTATTGCTAAAATGTCACCAGGGGATAGGAATTTTTCAGCTTCATTATACTCTTATGGGGCCACCGTCATATATACCAAAGGTGTTCAACCTTTTTCTTTTTCTTTTTTTTTTAATTTATTGTTTGAGAGAAGATGAGGGAGAGAGTGAGAAGGGGAGGGCCCAGAGCAGTCTCCATAGTTGTACATCATTCGTTTCAACATAGTTTCATTCCACACAGGTGGACGTGGGGCCACGCAGGGCGGGAACCAAATTAGGGGCCTCCCACATGGGAGGTGAGAGCCTTTATTGCCATCCTGGCGGTTACCAGCTGTGTCCCAGTTTAGCATATGGGTTTGGGCCGGCTAGGGCAGAGATTTGATCCCCGGACTTCGTGGTTGCAAAGCAAGCCCTCAACCTGTTGAGCTATCAAGGCATCCCCAGCGTCCAACCTTTTGGCTTCCTTGGAAGAAGAACTGTCTTGGACCACACATAAAATACACTAACACTAATGATAGCTGATGAGCTAAAAAAGAAACACACAAAAAGTTTTCACAATGTTTTAAGAAAGTTTACGAATTTAGTTGGGCCACATTCAAAGCTGCCCTCCGCTGCATAGGGCCCGTGGGCCACAGGTTGGACAAGCTTGATATATACAGCCTGCCATTGACCAAAATGCAGCACATGCCTGACTCTACATATAAGTTGATATTTTCTCAATATCATAAAATAAAAGAATGATTGTTCAATGAATTGGCTGCTGAGGCTGATTCAAGTCTGCAATTGTTATCCAAACCCCAGTTTCAGTTTTAAGTTTTTGTGATCATCAATGCTTATCCTTCGCTTTGACTGATTTTAAAACATATATAAATCAATGTTTAAAAATCATAAAATCAATTCATATTGATAGAACACTACTTTTATCTATTTTTATAATGGGGTTCCATATACAATTCCATTTGGAATTAAGGTTGTACCATTAAAGAGTTTGATAGTGATGATGTTCTACAAGTCCCAGGTGTTTTGTCTGGCTACTCTTGTTCCCAAGCATTTCGAATTTGAATGTCTTTAGCCTGGCCAGCTACTCTGGTTATTATAGGCTCCACCCACCCCCTTGCACTAAACTGGGCTACTTCACCAAATTTTAACATCTGCCTGATTCCTGAAGGCACCTGATTGTCTACCTACCAGATTATACAGAGTGGAAAAGGACTTGCCTAAAGTTCAACCAGTATTTGTTGAACACGGGAAAAACCAAGCAGGTGTGTTTACCAAGCAGTTGTTAAACACCTTGATCATTCATAGTTACCGTATTTTCCGGTGTATAAGATGACCCCCTAATTTTACAGTTAAAACATAGGTTTAGGCCTATATTCGCTGTATAAGAACCTATGTTTTAACTGTAAAATTAGGGGGTCATCTTATACACCTGGTCGTCTTATATGCCGGAAAATACGTAGAATATGAAGCAAGGCTACATAAAAGAGCATGCTGAAAGTTACAGTCAGGTTTTGGCGAGTCTTGGAGGTGAGCTGAAAATTCTGACCTTAGTCATGTGGGACATGAGAAACCAGGGGGTGTTAAATTTTTACAGATTTTGGATTGTTAGAAAGGTACTAGAGAGTACCTCTCTAAATCCTAGGGTAAAACAGTCTGTTCTAGAAATGAGACAGAGAACTGGGCAGGTTAAATCATGGCAGAAAGGAACGGTCTGAGGTTAGTTTTAGTGGCAAAATAGGCTGAGTATATCTTCCCAGGGAAGTTGGGAGTCTTCAAGGAAAAAAAAAATGGTTCAGACCCATTCGAGCATCTAGGCTGCTTTCTATGGTCATTAGCATTCCAAAGAATACTCATAAACAAGAATCTGATTGGTTTCTTGAGAGTTGCAGGCAAAGTTTCTTGGGCCAGTCAACCCAAAGATGACTCAGGGCCATAATAAGTTGAATGACCAGAGCCAAAGTTGACCTGGGGGAGCCTGGGAGCAGATAGTCAAGAAGATCACACGCCAGGAAGCCTGGTCAGGACAGGAAGCTGCTTTCTGAGCCTGGTGAACTGGAGTAAGTGGGCAAGAGGTAGTGACATAGTTGGCCATTTATTGAGTCTTAAGCTTTTTATGTGAATTATCTCCCTGAATCTTCATAGTGGCTGCATGAGGATAAATACCATTATTTCCATTCTACAGAAGAGAAAACTGACATAGAGAGATTAAACAATTCTTTGGACTGATTCCCCTTGAAGGGGTGAGTTTAAAAAGTACAGTTGGGGAAGCCGGAAGGCTCAGTGGGTTAAGCACTAGCTTTGCAGCCCCAGGAACCGAGGATCAAACCTTGGCCCTGGCTTGTGTGGACCCATATGCTGAACTGGGGTGTGCTTCCCATGCAGGAGGCCCCCAGTTTGGTTCTTACTGGGGTGAGCTTCCCATGTGGGAGGCCCCCAATTTGGCCACCGGTTCGAGGGCATATGCCTCCTATGTGGGAGGCCGTAGGTCCGGCTCCCGTTCTGCATGGCCCCCGCCCACCTATGTGGAATGAAACCATGTAGAAAAACTGATAATGTACAACTGTGGAGACTGCTCTGGGCCTTCCCCCCTCTTCTCTCTGGCTCTGTCAAAAATTGTAAAATAAATCTTTAAAAAACAAAAGTGCAGTTGGAGTTCTTTGTTACCTCTCCTCAGAGGAAATGGGAAAGCCTGGTGTGTTTATTGTGGTGTTTGCGGTGAGATGAGAGAAGTTGTGGTGTGGTATATTTTTCTCTTCCACATCCTTTGACCATTTCTCCACTTACAACACCCTAGTTTTCCCCTGGACGACCTCTCCTCCCACTATCAGCACCTGTGTGGGGTGGATACATGCTCCCTCCTGCTTCAGGGATAGGAATGCCCCTCACTGGGGTCAATTAGAGCTTTGCATCCCCTGGTCACAGAAAGCCAACAGCTGTTCTGTCAGCTGTTCTGAAAGGCGGTGGTCAGGGAAGAAGAGTCGGGACATTTGAGTTGTAGGAGGCCCCGGGGGAAAATGCTTCATATTCCTTCCGAAATGTACCACTAGGTCAGCGTCTGTTTTTCACAATAGCTAGCCTTCTAGTGGAAATGGCAGGTCACTGCTAGACCCTGAGCTCCGTGAAGGCGGGACCATGCCCACTGCATCCCGGCACCAAGTGTAGTCAGTAACAGTAGATGTTTGATAATGAATAGCTGTGTGACTGAAGGAGTTGTTAAACATGCTGACCATTTGCTGAATCACAGCTTGATATTAGTGGAGACACCCTAGAGATCTTTGAGTCTGCTTTCAAGCCCATCTTACAGAGAAATAAGCTAAGGCAAGGGGGCTTCCAGTGAAACCAGAACTGAGTAAGAATTAGATTCCAGGCCGCCAGCCCCTAGTCCTGGGCTCACTTTCTAATAGCAGAGCTTCTCAAGCTGGAATGCTTACTTACCATGTTTTGCTCTGAAGATGGTTTTAGCATGAAATTACACTGAATCCACAGAGTAAGTTAGTTATTTCCTTTCCAACTTTTTTTTTAAAGATTTAATTCATTGTTTTTGACAGAGACAGAGACAGAGACAGAGAGACAGACATAAGGTGTAGGGCCCAGAGCAGTTTCCATAGTTGTACATCATCAGTTTTAGACATAGTTTCATTCCACGCAGGTGGGCGGGAGGCTGTGCAAGGCAGGAACCAGGTGGGGGCCTCCCACATGGGAAGTGCAGCCCCCCACGCTGGAGGCCGAACCAGGGGCCCCCCACATGGGAAGCACGCCTTGGTGAGAACCAAGCAGGGTGCCACACCCCAGTTCAGCATGTGGGTCCGCACAGGCCCAGGCCAGGATTCAATCCTTGGACCCTGGAGCCATAAAGTGAGCGCTTAACCTGCTGAGCCCTTTCGGCTTCCCCCTTTCCAAGTCTGTTCTGAGCCTTTTGATGACATTGATGAGAAATTCTTAGTCTGGAGCTATTAAATTCCTTACACTTTTCCAGCACCTGCTAATCTTTCTGGTGTTTTGTTTTGTTTTATAAGGGAGCTGACTTTAGGCTCAGAGCCTTCAAAAGTAATTGGATTAAGTTAACATTTTATGGAAATTTCAAGCATACTTCAAAGTAAACACAATAATATTATTAACTTCCCATCAGCCAACTTCAATTACTATCAACACTTACTGTTTTATATACCCACTCATATCACATATTTTTTAGGAGTATTTCAAAACAAATCACATACATTATATCATTATATCCATAAATATTTCAGTATGTATAGCTAAGAGATGAACACTTATCAACCTAGCCATGATTCTATCACCTCACCTAACACAACTCAAAGTAATTCCTTAATATCACCCAATACCCAGTCTGTGTTCAGAATTTTCAGATTATGTCAAAAATTTATTTATATTTTGTTCATTTAAATCAAGATACAAAGAAACCCACACCTTACACTTCATTCTCATGTCTCATCTACTGTATTGCGGTTCCTCTGTGAGGCGACCCCCCCAACCCCACCCCTTTTTTCATGCCATAATTTATTGAAGAAACCACGTTATTTGTCTTGTAGAATTTCCCACATTCTGGATTTGCCAGGTTGGGTTCTTGTAGTGATTGGATTCTTGTGGGTTTTTATGTTCCTCTATCCTTTTGTAATTCCTATAAACCAGTAGATTCAGATTGGTACTGAAAATGATTCCTGAAAAACAGAATCTTACAGAGGAATGTTCTGAATTGGTGTCTCTGGTCTGATTAGATATAAAGGCACTAATGACCTTGTTTCCAATGCTAAAGGGGATACCTGTAGTCCATGGCATGTGGTGGCAAAACAGTTACTCAAACTATTAGTCATCGATTCTGTCATTGAGCACCTATGCAAGGCAAGACTCTGAGTGATGAAGTATTTGCTGTCATAGGACATCTTAGTGAAAATATGAACTATAATGCATATTTGGTTACTTCTATGAGTGCTGGAGAAGGCAGGAAAAGAAAGTGACAAACTCAGGGTGTGAAATGCCTAGCTCAAATAATTACAGGCTTTTCCTTTAGTTTTGTATTTAAAATTTTTTATCTGCTAGATTATAAATGTTGTTTGCTAATGATATTAACATAATGTATTTGTTTTATTATATATATAACATTTATTTACCCTACTGTTTCAAGATACTAATATTAACGCTAAGACTAAGATGACTGAATATACTGAACTTTTTTTTTCCATCATATGCAACTAAGTAAGGATACATGGCCAAAATACTGTTAAATTTGCTTGAAATAATGATTCTCAGGGTAGTTATGCCACTAACTTGAAATGCAATTAGGCTTATTGCTCCTGTACTAAAACATTTAATAGTTCCAAAGTTACAACTATATAACAAGGTATATTCACAACTTTTATCAACGTTTTTCTCCCTCTTTCCCTAAGGTAGTCATTTCTATTAATTTTTGGTTGATCTTTCAATTGTTTCTCTTTGAAAATATAAGCAAATATATACACATATGTTTAATTCTCTCTCCCTTGCACTCCAAACACTGTTCTGCACCTTGTGTTTCTGTTGCTTGTTTGCTTTTCACTTACTATGTCCTGGAGATCATTTTATAGCATTATATAGAAATTGTTCCTTGTTCTTTTTTATATTGAACCAGAATTTCCTAGCATACTTTTATTAGACCGCGTCAATTACTTTCTGTTTCTGACAAGTGTATTATCAGTCAGGCAGGAAACAGATGGCACTTGTATAATGAGTAATCTGAGGATCTAATCAAGGGACTATTTATGCAGATTTGGGCCCCATGTTGGTACCTGCAGGGCTTTTGCGACTCCCCAGGGCCAGCAACTGCAAGAGGCTTGAGCGACAATGGGAGATGTGGTTACTGGAACCAGAGAGGGATCTCAGGATGAGAGCGGAGACCCCAGAGCTGAGGAGCACAGCCAGTCTGTCGCAATCACCAAGGAAGGGGCTGGGGGAATAAATACTCCAACTGCACTATTCTTCCTCCCTCTTCCCAATCTCCTGCGAATGTTCCCACTGACCAATCCCAAATGGAGACAGAGGCCCCAGAGGCCTGGATGCAGGCTGAAGGTCAGCTTCTGTGCCCAGAGCATATGGGGAGGGATGGGAGGTGGACCCAAGGGGCAAACAGGACACACACTAGCACAGCAAGTGATATTCCTGTTCATGTATCAGTGATATAAGTTTTCCTTTAAATTAAATGTATTTAAGTTTCAGAAAAAAATAGGTTGAAACAAAGCCAATAATGCCGTAGGTGTGTAAGGATTTGGCCAAAATGGGGAAGGTGGTGCCAGATGAGTAACGAGTGGGAAGTCCCGCTCAGGACTACACCACCCCCTTGTATTTTAGGTAACAAGTTCCTCCCCCTCCAGGCCTCACCCTGGCTGCCTTTCCTCTGGGCCTGTGAGTGGTGCTGAGAACCATCAGGGAAACGATCTCTGGAATTGGAAAGAGCAGGAGACGCACTGGGAGGTCACTGGGTGATGGGGTTTGAGAGCCCCTGAAATGGATCCACGCTCTCCTGGGTATTCCACGGCTCTGCTCCCCCCACCCCCAAACCCACTCCCTTGGCCACCCTCCCAGGGAGCACAGGGCCCTCTTTCTTATTCCTCGGCCAACTGAGCAGCTGAGGGAAGCTGGACACTGCCTGTCCTCAGGGCTGGAAGTCTGGGTTGGAAATTAGAGAAGGACCTTAAGGGGTGGAAGCTAGCCATGGCCTGAGTGGGCTAAGTAATGACCTCAGAGAAGCTTCGATTTCTCTCTACAGACCCAGGGAAGCAGAAAGCTGTGCGGTGATTGGGAGGTGAGAGGGTTAAAGGGGACAGTTCTAGCAGAAGGCATCCCTCCTGCCTTTCTCTTGCCTCTAAGAAAAAATAAAAATTTGAGATGTTCTAAATTAATTTACAGTGGCTGGGGAGTGAGAGAAAGAGGCAGAACTGACAGTCTATTAATGGCTGCAGACCAGCTAACAAAAGACTTCTCACGTTCCCGGTTTGCCTGTTGGAATTTCAGATTCATTTCCAAGTGGCTGTTTCTGCCGGTCACCGTAGCCAGGCAGCGTCTAACGCCAGGAGCCCCTGCGTGTTTATGCAAGGGCATCGGACTACTGCCCACAGCCAGACTGCAGGAGTGGACCCAGAGGGGGCTCCCTTCCCCTCCCCCTTGTCTATAGCTCATGTAAATTCTCTCATGAATTCACCTCTTCTCTCTTCCTCCTACTTGATGTATAAAAACGCTTACAAAACTGTGGGGCGGTGGACATGCTGTCTTTTCTCCCTAGCCATGCTGCTGGTATTTTAGACTCCAGGTATCAGGACCAGCCCTTTGGCAAGCATTTGTGGCTCACCGAAACCTCAGTGACAAAAAGACTTTCAGCCATCAAAGTTAAACATGTTCAAGTGAAAACCTCCATCTCTAGGTATAATCTCACTCACTAAGATGAGTGACTGAGACCCTCCTCTGGGCTGGGCACTGTGCAAATGCTAGGGCCACATGGAGATGAATCATTGCTGCTTCTCCCCTCCTGAAGTTCCCAGTACAGGAAAGAAGACAGACGAGTAGACAGTTACAGAGCCGGGAGGTACCTAACTTAAGGTGACCAGACATCCCGCTTTTGGCGGGACAGTCCCGATTTTTAACAATTTGTCCCGCGTCCCACAGCATTTAAAAAAAGTCCTGATTTTTGGAAAGAATGCACGACAAGCTAGGGAACGGCGGGAGATAGACCAAATTTTTAATCAAGAACCCCCTCCCCCCCCAGTCAATGGTGTCCCGCTTTACCAATGTTAAAATCTGGTCACCTTAACCTAACTCAGACCTTGGAGGTCAGAGAAGCTTCCCAAAGGAAGTGAGTCTAGGCTGGGAACTGAAGGATTGTAGAAGTGAGCAGTTTATGTCCACAGGGAAATGTCCCAGGCAGGGAGAACAAAGGCTCCTGAGATCCTGGTCTGATAGGGCAAGTACCAGTGGGTGGAGGGGGTGGGGGGTTGGGAGAGGAGGCAGGAGGAACAGGCAGGGGGCAAGCTCTGCAGGGACTCATCAGCTGTCTTAAGGAGCTTGGGGGGTATCCTGTGGGGAATGAAGTGTTTAGGCAGGGGAGTGACATAATCAGATTTGCATTCAAGAGACTCTACATACTATCCTAGAAGTAACTCTCATATTTGTCCCCATATCTATTCTCACCGTCATTTGCTGGACTCCTCCAATAGTAAGTTCTCCCTCCGGAATATCCTAGCATGCTGTGCTCTAAGTGACTCAATCTCCCTCCCTTTCTCCCTTCTTCCTTTCCCTCCTTCTTTCCTTCCTTCCTTGCTCCCTTCTTCTTTCTCCTTCCTTCTTTTTCTTCTTCCCCTTCCTCCTCCTTGTTCTCCTCTCTCTCACTCTCTGCCTCCTTTCTTTTTCTTCTTCTTCCTCCTCCTTTTCCTTCCTCTGCATTCTCCTCTCTCTCTCTCTCTCTCTCTCTCTCTCTCTCTCTCTCTCTCTCTCTCTCTCTCTCAGCCTTATTGACATATATAATAATTCACATACCATACTCATCTGTAATGGGCTGAATAGTGTCTCTGAAAATACATATAATAACAAACTAAGAAACCAATCTTATTTGGAGATAGGGTCTCTAAAGATATAATTAAGTTAAAATGAGGTCATTCAGGTAGGTAGGCCCTAATGCCATATGACACATGTCCTTATAAGAAGAGGACATTTGGACATAGACACAGAGAAAGACCATGGGAAGAAACAGGGAGAAAACGGCTATTTACTAACCAAGAAGAGAGGCCTCAGAAGAAACCAACCCTGATGACACTTTGATCTCGGACATCCAGCCTGGAGAATTGAGAAGTAATAAGTTTCTTATTGCTTAAGCCACCCAGCCTGCAGGGCTGTTATGGCAGTCCTGGAAAACTAATATACCACTCAAGTCCCCATTTAAGGTGTACAATGCAATGGCTTTTAGGATATCCACAGGACTGTGCAGCCAACACCACAATCACCTTTAGAATATTTTCATCATCCCACAAAGAAACCTCATGCCCATTAGCAGCAATTCCCTAGGACCACAGCCTGTCCCACCAGCCGTAGGCAGCCATTGGCCTACTTTATGGTCCTACAGATTTAGCTATTCTGGACGCTTCATATAATGGTATCATGTGATATACAGTCTTTTGTAACTGAGCCTTTCAGTTAGCACACTCTTCTCAAGATCTGGGTGGGCTCCTTTCTATAGTATCTTTTAGTTACGTGTGCATGTGCCTTTATTTCACCCACAAAGTCATCAGTCACCCACGGGCACAATCATGTATGATGTATGCTTTTATTGCCCACAGCACATGCCTGACATGTGATGAATTCACTGTTCCGTGAAATTATTGTTAATCTGACTAAGGGAGAAAAACACGTTTTTTAAAAAGCTAGTGGATAGTCCTTAGGAAAGACAACATTGACCTTGTCAGTTGTGAAACACCAAATCAAATTCCAGTTAACTCTAACATTCATCAGTGTAAATTTCTAAGATATAGCTGTACCGTCATTCCTTAAACTTTCTAATGTTTGTTCTAAGTTTTTTTTTTAATTGTAATAAAACAACCAAATGGTGAGTTCTTGATAACAGGAAAGTCACCATGGCCAAACAAATGCAGGTACTGTGTGAGGCACAAGAGCCACATCGGTGACCAAGACAGACAAGGCCGTTGCTCATGTGGCACTTAGATTCTGGAGAAAGGGAGATAGAGAACAAGCCCTCAAATAAGCACACAAGATACTTTTATCTTGTGATAAGTGCTATACGGAGAACACGCCAGTGGGTGCGGTGGAGTGATTGGAGATTGGGGGTTGGGCAATAAATCAGAGATGAGATCACTGAAGCCTTCTCTTAGGAATCAGTGGAATTGAGACCACATAAATGGGGAGGTGGGGAGTAGTTTGTCTTTGAAGACCTGGGGTTGGGGCTAGAGCATTCCAGGCAGGGGAACAGCAGCTTCCAGGTCCCTAGGGTAGGAGGACAATGATCACACTTGACAGAGAGAAGAGACCAGTGTAGGAAAAGAGTGCAGAGCAAGGGAGAAACTAGTGGGCGCTCCAACCTGATTGTAGGGCCAGATCACATAGGGCGTTGAGAGCCAAGAGAAAGAACTCAGGTTTTATTGAAATGAAATAGAAAGCATGAAGAGTGACTCCATAAGAACTAAGTTTGGCTGCATATAACAGAACCTCCTCCACTTCCCCAAATAATAGTGGGTTAAACAATATAAATTATTTCTTGCTCAGGTAAAATTCCAGGGTTGATATGGCACTTCCTTGGTCAAAAGGTACTGAGCTCTTTCTTTCTGTCCCATCACCTTAGTCAATGGCTTCCATCCTCAAGGTCACTTTGTGGTCCAACATAGCTGCGGTGCTCCAGCCATTGTGACTGCTTTCCAGACAGTGGGAAGAAGAGTTGAACGGGCAAAAGAAAGGGATCTCCCAGCCGAGTCCCATTCCTGGAAAGATCCTTCTCAGAAGCTCCACACATCTCATTGGCTAGAAAATAGATCTTGGAGAACAGAATTCTGCATGGGTTTGAAGCGGGACAGGGACACAACGCGATCTGCATTTACAAGAGTTAGTCTAGCTGCTGTGTGGAAAGTGGACAGTAGTGGGGTAAGAGTGGATCCAGGAGAGAGTTACAGGCTTGATTCCTCATCCCGATTTTGTGCTAATTAACCCTGTGACCTTGAACAAGTCTCTCCCTGAGCCGAGCCTGAGTTGACTTACCTCGTTTGGCTAACATACTAGAGGTGGTTGCCTGTGGGCCTGGCAGTTCTCAGAGCTGGTTCTGGGCCCTGGAGAAGCTCTTCTAACGCAGAGACCCACAACCTGCGGTGCCTAGAATATGGAGGGAAGATTTCAGACATCATCACACCTCTGAGAGGACCTGGCATCTCACATCCCCAAATTTCTTATCAGTGGCTCTCCTGTCCTCTATCTCCTGGATCCCACATCTCTGAAGACACCGGCACTCAGGCCTGGGTGCTCAGGTTTCTGAAGGAGGGAGAAGTAGGCCCATCCCCAGCTCCTGTTTGCCCTTCCACCTGCCCGTGGCTCTGTTCATTCCTGCTCTGTTTCCTCCTCCATCTGTCTCCTCGGTGTTTGTTTCCTCCTTGTCAGATGAGAGCCATTGGTCCTTGCCCCTACCAAGGGCCTACTGTCAGAATCTTGTTTTCTCTGCTTTTGCTATTCTCAATGTTGTCTTTCTTTGGTGGTTTCTCCTCTCATAGTCTTTCTTTGCCCTTACCTTCTATGTCTGGTTCTCTATTTTGAAAGCATAGAATAACATGTGATATATGCTCATAAGAACCTCTTTATACAGAAGTGTAAAGAAGTGACTATAAAGGTCCTCCTCGCCTTTGTTTTCCACTCCAATCCATCCCCTCTGCAGAGGCTACTATTGGGTTTGTGTGTGCATGGCTCACCCTTGTCTCCACTTTGAGCCCTTCTCTCTCTCTTTGTCTCTCTCTCTCTCTCTCTCTCTCTCTCTCTCTCTCTCTCTCTCTCTCTCTCGGTTTGACTGGGTCCCAATCCCACTGCCTTCATCTCTTTTTGTTTCTCTGTGTCTCTTTCCTACACCTCTCTCATTGTCTCGCTATGTCTTTTTCTTTGTCTCTGCTTCTCATGAGCTCACTTTCTCTTCATCTCTGTCTTATTCTTCTTCTGCCTCTCATCAAAATATAGTTTTTTGAAACTTAAAAACATTCTCATGTAAATTAAAAAAATGAGTGCATATCAGTGATTTATTTACCCCATGAAGAAATGAGCAGAATGGTAAAACTGATTCAAAGAGAATTCAGAGAGAGAATATTTATACGTAGACACTGAAAGAATGCTGGAAAAAGATTGCTAGGTCAAATGACAAAACTGGTTAACATCCTAAAGGCATTAAAACTGTAACCTATGGGGTTCTTCTGTAACTGAACAGAAATCTATGAGTTAGTGTGTAACTTCAAAGCCAGAGCCCTAATCAATAGTAAGTAGCAAGTCAAATAAGAACAAGTGGGAAGCCGGGATGGCTCAGTGGGTTGAGCGCTCACTTTGCGGCGCCGGGGACCAGGGATCGAATCCCGGCTCCGGCTCAGCCTGTGCGGACCCATGTGCTGAACTGGGAGCTCCCCCAGTTCAGTTCACTCTCTGTCTCTGTCTCTGTAGCTCTCTCTCTCTCTCTGTGTCAATAAATAAATAAATAAATAAATAAACAAACTTAGAAATCACTCCAAGAACACTTAAAAAATAAAAAAAGACTCTTTATTAAATAAGAACAAGAATACATCCCCTAGAGAAGATAATTTTGGGATGGGACTGTTAGGCCACATTCCAAGTCTGACATCAGGCCGTCTCTCTTTTGTCTTGTTGCTAATATTTGGGGAAGTCTTCACACTTGTTGCTCTGTGTCTGTCTCTTCCTCTCGCCAGCTCCTTGCCTGTCTCTCTCTTGATCATGACAGGCTCAGTCGGTATCTCTTTCTCTCTGCCTCTGTCTGAGTCTTTCTTCCCTTGACTCTGTCCCTCTGTCTTGATTTCACAGATACATTTTCGTACTTTACCTGGGAGTCAACCCTGTGCCAGGACCCGAGCCAAGAGCTGTCGGGGACAGGACGGAGCCAAAACCGACATGCCCTTGCCACTCTGTCTGCGTTTCTTTCCAGAACTGGAAGAAATTCAAATGGAAATTCTGAGCCCTTGGAGGAGAAGAGCTGAGGGCGTGGGATGTGGCAGGGGAAGGAAGGGCCGGCCAGCTGTGCTGTGGGCTGCAGCAAGCTCCCTCCTGGCTTCCCTGGCTGAGGCAGACATGATTTCACACCACAAAAATGTCTGAATCAGGAGAATCACCCAAGCTGAGATGGGGCTGGGAAGCAGGCAGCTGAGTGGAGGAAGGGAGGAGTTGGGGATCTGTGAGGGGACCAGAGACCAAGATGGGTAGCTGGCTATGATTCACCAGGGCCCTTGGGTATCCCTCACTATTGTGGGATTTTAAGAAAGAAATAGTTTCTTCATGCATGTTGCAAGTGAAAGAGCTGAGCCCGGCTTCTAGAGAGAGCAGGATAGACTCAGGGCTGCAGTCCTGAGGAATCATAAGGCTATGCTAGCAAACCTGGGGATCTGAGTGGCGGATCTCCTAGAGGGAGAAAAACAGGAGACAAAAGAGAAAGAAAGGAATTTGAAGGTTGGAAGGCCTTTAAATTAATAACTTAGTGATTTTCAAATGTTTTTTTAAAAAGATTTATTTTATTGTTTGAGAGAAGGAGAGAGAGAAAAGTAGGGGAGGGCCCAGAGCAGTCTCCATAGTTGTGCATCATTAGTTGTGACATAGTTTTACTCCACACAGGTGGATGTGGGGCCTCACAGGGTGGGAACTGAACTGGGGGTCTCCCACATGGGAGGTGAGAACCTTCACCACTGAGCCATCCCAGTGGTTACCAGTTGAGCCACAGTTCAGCATATGGGTTTGCACGGGCCAGGGCTGGGATTCGATCCCCGGACCGCATGGTTGCAAGGCAAGCACTCAACCACTGACCTATCCTGGCATCCCCATAGAGTGTTTTATTATTAGCTGCAGAACACTTTGTTTACATGAGAGACCACTATTAAAACAGCCAAACAACTGCCTCTGTAGGCCCCAGGGGGAACCTGAACCCCTTCATCTGGCTCCTTGTCACCTGCTATTTGGAAACTATGACCCAACCCAACAACCTCGTCTTATAAATGAGCAAGGTGAGGACCAGAGAGGGGTGACTTGCCTAAGTCACTTGAGAGGGAGTGAAGAAACCAGGTCATGTGAGTGCTCACCCAGTGCTTTTTTCAAAAGCATGAGAAGGACAGAAAGAGGAGGGGTTCAGGCCAAAAAGATAGAAAGAAGAAAAACCAGAAGAGAAACCGATTGGGAAAGAGAAGGAAGCAAGGGGCTGGGTGTCTTTAAAGTTCTCCAAAGCGGGAGGTTGGGCATTGGCCTCTCCTTCAGAAGAATACAGAAGAGGGAGGGTCCGTGGCCTTAAAGAAAGATGAATGCAGCTGCAATCAGTAAGGGACTGAACGGGTGGCTCCAGGGTAGATTTTTCTAGCACATGGGTTTTATTTGGAGAAGGAACTGGGTGGGAGACACTCTTCAGGTTGGCATGGGCCCACTCGCCCTGTATCATCTTACTGCTAAGGGGCCACTGGCGTCTATCACTGCTGCTCTTAAAGATGCTGAATTTGCCTCCCTGGTAACCCCGCACCAGGCTGGTGGATGAAGCCCCTTTCTTCCGCCTGGGAGAGGAAGCCGGGGCTGAGCACACTGCAAGCTTCCAGGGAGTGCGTCTGACTTCCTCCAGGAATCACGTTTGGCTCAGGGAACCCTCCCCTTTACCATGGTGCCCAGGACAGTGTGTGAGTTTGTGATGCGCTATGTCCTTGAACAGATCACCCTCTCTCTCCAGGGCTCATTTTTATTTCACTAAGTGGGCTGAAAATAAGTTCATGCACTGCAAAAAATAGATTTCTTTTTTTTTTTAAAGATTTATTTTTATTGTCTTTTGACAGATAGAGAGTCAGAGAAGGGGGAGGGCCCAGAGCAGTCTCCATAGTTGACAGCATTAGTTTTCCATATAGTTTCACTCCACAGATGGGCGTGGGACTGCGCAGGGCAGGAGCCTCCCGCATAGGCCCCGGCAAGAACTGAACTGGGGGCACACCCCAGTTCAGCATGTGGGTCCACCTGGGCTGGGGCCGGGACTCGATCCTCTGGCTCCAGGGTTGCAAAGTGAACGCTTAACCCGCTGAGCCATCCCAGCTTCCCCCACAAAAGAAATTTCTTAAAGTAGTGAAACCATTCTCAGAAATGAAATCTTTAGCAAATGCCCAATATGTCAGACAGATGAAAGCAGTTCTGCTCTGATTGAAGCGGGGGGGCCTGGAGGCCTGCACCCTTGGCCTTCCTTTTGGCCCCTTAAGGCTCTTGCATGGAACTCCTAGAACTCCAAGGAGGCACAGTGCAAACCCCTGACCTGAAGAATCTGTAACACTCATTACAAGAAGCTCCTATCTGAGGGAAGGTACAGAAGCAGGGATGCGGAGAGAAACGGCACATTGGGGCAGTGTCTGACCCGCCTTAGAAGAGGACTATGAGGCCTGCCCGGTCCAGGAAATGGTGCAGAAAAAGAGGCTTGCATTGGAGAAGGGAGTAGGGGTTTGAACGCTTAACCTAGATTTCCCTTCTTGTCCCCCAGCTCCTCCAGCACTGGGGCCCAGAGAAGACCCATGGAGCCTCCAGGCTGCCTCCCATGTCAGCTAAGTCACAGCGCCAGCTGCCACGTTGCTGGGCCGGCAGGCCAGCATCATTCCTAATCCCACAGCTGCTAACACTAAGGAGAGGTTTGCATTGTGGGCCACGTCAGGGAACATGTTAAGAGCTGCCACGTTGTGGGGTTGGGTTGCTGGGCTTTCCCCTCCTTCCGAAATGATAGCCAGGCATGTGGGGTTTCAGAAGAAAATTGGTGCCTGTGTGTGAGTGTTCCCTGGACCTGGCCCAGCAGTTGCAACATTACAGAGCCAGGGATGGGAGGAGACAGAACCAATCTATTACTGAGCTCCTCCAACCTCCCCTCCCCACTAGGACTGAAGGGAGACAGCTCAGGCCAGAGGGAGCCCTGTACCCTCAGTCAGGGATACAGGACCCCAGAGAAAGGCGAAAGGGCTATGAAACCTATAATGCAAATCTCTAACACTTGGTGAGCTCTTGTCCACATCAACAGCAGAAGAGAAGGCATTTTTTTTCTGTGAGCTTTAACAGAAAGAACAATAGGCCAAAGAATTCATTAGCTTGGTTCAAGTCTCAGCTCTAGGCGATGCAGGACAAGTCAGTTGACCTTCTGGGACTTTAGTTTCTTAAGACAAAGATGTTGGGTGAAATAAACATTTCCCAAAGAGTTATTCATGGAATAGACATTCTGTGGGATACATTCAGGAGTTCATGGAAAAAAGGGTTCTGTCATGGTCAGAGTTTAACAGGTTTCTCTTCTGCAGAAGTTTTCAGAGCACTTAATGTTCTAATATGCCTGAGGAATAGGCAGGAGGAAGGTGATGAATGTCACATCACCCAGATCCACTTGAACCCAGGGTCCCCATTTTTCTCTGAGGACTAATATTTATTTGGTGGAATGCACTTTGGAAAATGTTGAATGATTTAATGATCTATGATAACACAGCTAATGTTTAGTGATAGCTTATGTCACAAGATGCAACAGTGAGCCAAATGGGTGACATACATCATCTCATTTATCCTCTCGAGAACCTAAAGTGGGAGGTTACACTTTATACTCGAGGAAACTGGGGTTGGAGGTTAAATAAGATGCTCTACGTTTTCCAGAGTTAAATAACTCACTGCAGGACCTAAGCCGAGAGATCAGACTTCAAAGCTGAGCCTTTGTATTTGCTGTCTCTCTAAAGTCCATGCTCGCTTGAGTCTTACACTGACTTTTACTCAGGAGAGCCACGGATTATAATCATACTCATTTTACAGGTAAGAAAACTGAGATGGGGAGGAGATGTGAGCTACTCAAAGACAGACGATGGGCACAGGTCCTTCTAAGAGCCAAACCCAACTCAGAACGCAAATTAAGGCTTCTCTTTGGGTAGATTTGTTTCAACATGAGAAAGTGCAGCCAACACATTGCAAATCTTTTGTTACCCCTGTGAAGAAGGGGGCTCTGAGGCCATGCCTCAGCCAACGCTCCCCAGAACCCGGATGGAGCAGCTGATACAGTGGGAAGAGTCTTGGACCAAACGCTGAGTTTAGAGTTGTCATTTCCAGTCTATTGGCCAGCTGGATGACCCTGGGCAAGTCCCCAAAAGACCCTCTTTCCTACTCTAGCCTAATGTGTTTAGTGAATCCTGACTTTCCTACTTCATAGACTATGCCACTCAATAAGATGATGAGTATAAATGTCCTCTGTGACATGTAAAGAGCTGAGGGGAAACCTGGAGCTGCTCAGTGGGAGTGTTGTGAGTGGGGAGGGTGCTGTAGTGAAATTTCATCCTCCTCTCTGTTTGGCTTTGCCCTCATCACCGGCCACTCAGCCCAGGGGACCAAGGGCCGGAAGACAATGAGGTCTTTGTGACCTTCAGCCAATGGGAAGGCCTGCCTGGGGAAAGATACAGTAACAAGACGGCAGGCTGAGTCAGTCTCCGTGCGCCCAGGCCTTCTCAGCTTGGCAGCCTTGACTTTGAGCCAGATATACAAAGCGTGCATTTCAGAGTTGTGATACATAATCTTCAGCCCCAAGGGATCAGCCAGTCCAGTCCCTGTCTCCAGAGACTTGGGGCAGCAGAGCTGGCCTCAGCCTGGGCCTGGAATTGGGAGACCAGGGCTCCAGGCCTAGCTGTCCACACTGGGACCTTGGGCTCTATGATCCCCAATTTTCCCAGCCATTTGTGAAAGGTATAAGATTGAGTAGGGCCTCAGGGCCCTATCAGCTCTCAGCTTGGAAAGAGTAGGTGAGATTCAGCCTGAGCTTAAAGGATGGATGGGTCTGGGGGGCAGATGGCAGAAGGAAGTAGCCTCATCAAGAGGGAGCCATAGGCAGAGATACATACAAGTGGGGGTGGCGTCTGGAGTTGAGCAACTTGTGTGGATTCCTGGCTTTTACCACTATGGGACTTTGAGCAAGTTACTGAGTTCTATGAACCTTTGTATTCTCATCTTTAAAATGGGAATGGCAATTGTACCTACTTATCATAGACACACACACACACACACACACACACAATAGCCTCCCAAACATGTCATGTCCTAATCCCTACAACTAACTGTAAATATGCTATTGTACGTGGCAAAGGGGACTTTGCAGATTAAGAATTCTGAGATGGGAAGATCTTCCTACATGATATAGGTGGGCCCGGTGTAGTCACAAGAGTGTAAGAGGGTTTCGAGATGGTCAAAGGGAACAAGGAAGAGTGAGGAGGGAAGCAGAGTTCGGAGTGGTGTGCTTAGGAGGTGGAAGAGGGCCATGAGCCGGGGCATGCAGACGCCTTCAGAGCTGGAAAAGGCCAGAAACAGATTCGCCCCTCAAGGTTCCAGAAGGAACACAGCCCTGCTGACATCCCGGTTTTAGGACTTCTGACCTCCAGAACTAAAGTAATAAATGTGTATTTTACTCATAAGTCACCGAGTTTGTGATCATTGATTATAGCGATAACGGGAAACTAACATACTGCCTACGTGTGCATAGTAAGCGAAGATTAAATGAGAGAATGGGCATAATATGTTTTGCCCAGTGTCTGCTCAGCAATACTGGGTAGTGTCTCTCTTCCCAGCTTAGTGCAATTGTTCCAACAGGACCCAGTCCCCCAACAGGCTCCCAAGTCCCCACGTGCACTTGTCCAGGCCAGCTCAATTCCAGCCTGGACAGCGGAACCGCTGGTGTACGGCCGTAGGGGATGGCTCTTGGCACTGCTTTTATTTATGTATCTTTCTGCTTGGTCGCTTTCCTCCTTGTCGGCAGCCAGATCAACTGAGGGCTCCCTGGTGTCTTTCCAGAGTTCAGACTCCTCTCTCCCTGTCCAGGTATCCTGACACTGGCCCCAGCCTGGCTCCCAGAAATAGTCCCTTGTGTGACAGACTGTGGAGTTACTGAGCAGAAAGGCACATAGGGTTTTGGTGGAGTTGAGACTCTGCCTGGAGCTGGGGGTCAAGAGACTCAGTTTTGAGCCCCAGGTCTATGGGGTGACTGGGGGGGTCTCATTGTCTGCATATCGACAGAAGAGGTTCTAAATCTTAGTAATAGAAGAGGCTCTTATTCCCCTGGGATGCTCTTACCCCTAGATATAAAACCGACCAAGTTTTCCTTTGAGGGACCCTGGCCCTGGTGCCCCCACAGGGGGGTGGCAGTGACCCCCAGATGGTCTCGCTATCCCAGGGCTTTAGCCTAGCCCCCACCAGCTCCCCAATTCCTGAACCGAAGGCCACATGAAAACTCCAGCCAAACGCTGGGAATAGTTCCATGGGCTTGTTTTCATCAGAATCATTATCTTTGTTTATAAAGAAAAAACATAAAGTTTAAGTTTAGTCCCTATGATGCCAGGAGCTATAGCAACCGATTCTATAACAATGTACAGGTACATCTGCCTGGTTGGCAGAACAGATCTCCGAGGGTCTGCCAACACCTTGTATTGAACAGGAGAGCCAGAGCCTAGGAGAACCTAAAGGAAACGTACACCTTCTCTGCAGAAAAACGATCAGACACCCAGACTTTTGCGATTTTTGTAGGTTTGAGGATCTCTTGAAGAACAAGCTGGAACCCTTTTAAAAAGACAACGCCTTCCCTGACTGAGAGCCACAGTGCAGGCCACTGTTCTAGACACTCAGAGCAATGCAGTGAACAAGACGCATGAAGACCCTGCTCCCATGGAGCCGCTGTCTAGTGGGGGAGACAAATCACTTCTGATCATGACAAGTGGTAGGAAGGAAATGAAACAGTGGAAGGTGTAGAACTTATGCTGGTAAGAGGGGCAAGGAGATTGATTTCAGTGGTCAGGAAGGCCCTCTTTTACCCAAGATGACATTAAGATAGAGACCTGAAGGAGGAGAAAAACGCAGGCACAGAAAAATCGGATGGAAGAGTGTCTCTGCCCGAGGCAAGAGCCAGGGCACAGATCCTGGGCTGGGAATAACATTGGGGTTGTTGAGAAACTGAAGGAAGCTGGTGTGGCTGGAGTAGAAGGAACCAGGAGGAGAGGACGGCAAGAGAGGCAGAGGCCACGCCACGTAGAAGTTTATGAGAATACATCTTCCTTCACCCTTTCCAACTATTCAAACCCAATCCACGTTTCAAGAGCCACGTCTTCCAAGAAGCCGTCTCTGCCCGCTCCAACCCAGCATTTCTGTCACTCTGGGCCCCTGGGATAAGCCCCAGAATCTGTACCAATCACGTCCTCTCAGCAAGATCCAAAGCTCCTTGAGGACAAGGACCAGAAACTGCTTCTTATGCCTCCCAGAGTGCTGAGCATGTGATTAACATTCAACGGAGACCTGCAAGTTCATGTAGCACAAGTACGGACTAAGTTGAATGTAGAATCAACCTGCTTGTCCCACTTTACCTAGGTGGTCTTGGGCAAGTGGTTCATCCTCTTTGAGCTGCTGTTTCCTTATGAGTAAAGTTGTTACATAGATAATAACAATATCTAAGTCCAAGGTTGCCATGAAGAGTATGAAGTCCTCAGTAAACCTTGGCTACTCTTATTCTATGATTATCAATATCATCAGTCACCTTATCTGTTCTATTCTGACATATCCCCCAGCTAGAAAGCTGATCTTTTATGTGTCTATTAGTGGTGCAGCTGGAGTTAGAGTGTTATTTTTAGACCAGATCCCAAATCATCAGCAAGGATGCCACCAGTAACAGCTTCTCTTGTCTGTACAGAGGCGAGTCCCAGCCTTGCCGTTGTCACAGATACAGCCCCTTGAACTGCTTTGCCCTTCTCAGCACTGGTTAATGTTAGGAAAGGTTTTTGGAAAGATCACTGGCCATAAAGTCGAGACTCTTGGGCCTGGCTCTGCCCCTGAGGGCCCTTGGGTAATCCCTTGGCCCCTCCAGACCTCAGTACTGCCTCTGAACAAGGGGGAGGTTGTTCTAGGTGATTCCTACCGGCCCTGCCAGCCCTGGCACTCAGTGAGCCTGTTTAGGCAGTGGCCCCAGAACCCATGAGGCAGCTGGCATTGGGGAGTCGGGTCAGGACAGCTCACTGCTAGGAGAGGAGGAAAGAAGTAGAAGACAGAGAGAGACAGCTTGGGCCGGGGGGCGGGGGCAGGGAGGAGACTTAGGAGGAGGAGGGACCAGAGGGTGGAGGGGAAGACAGACCCAGCCCAGAGCTCTGAGTGGTTTCCTGTTGCCGGGCTCTAAACCCCTCCACATTCTTACAGACGGTCAGATCGCCGGATCTCTCAGCCTGCTGGATCGCTCAGCCTGCTGCTTGCCTGCCTGCCACTGAGGTATGCACGACCCCGGCCCTGCCTTCCCCTTCTCAGGCCGCATCAACCCCTACACCTGAGTTCACTCCTCCACTGTGTTGGAAGGGAGGAGATGCTGTGCTGGGAGGTCTGGGATCAGAAACAGCTCCAACGGGCTCCATGGCTTTTCCCCTTGAGGGCAGGGGCCCTGGACTCCTTGCTACCTGTTGCTTTTCAGGTGCAATTGCAGTAAAACTTGATCTCCCTTTTAGGTCTGCAAGGAAACGACCTCACTGTGTCTTGGAGGGAATATTCTCTCCGTGTGTCTGTCTCTGGTTTCAGAGGCTGCCTGCCTGTCCTCCTTGCTCCCTTTGCAGGGGTGGCAGCCTCTTCCTTTCCGGGGAATGTGATCTGGTCCCAGCTGCAGCAGGGACCGCCGGCAGCCGAGTCTGCCCTGCTCTCCATTCCAGGACTAGGAGCTTCTTAGACTTGGTTGTGGGTCAGGGGCTCTGCTTTCCAAACCGCACTTAGCATGAATGATAAACTGATCTCCGGAAGGCAAAGGGGACCTCCACCTTTAATTAGTACCTCTGGGTAGGCTCCTGTTTCCCTCGAATTCTCCCCGAATGACTTTCTGACCCCCAAAACACACACACACAGATTCCAGTGGCCCCAGTCAGTCTTGGGTTAAGCATTGTTCCTGTCCTGGGCTCCCTGGACTATAAACACAGGACCTCAGTAGCGGTAGCCTGTAGTGTGTTTATATCTGAAGACCCCAGACCTATCTGATATCCTCCAACCAGGGCGCTGGGTCCCATGGGAGGTTTGGGGTGGTGGGGGATGTGTTGAGCAGGGGGATGAAGGCAAGACAGGGAGGGTTCCAGGGCACCTTTTCCACACCTCCTTGTTTTGAGAAGCTCAAACCCTACATAGGACGGGTGTCTACCCTTTTAGGGTGTTAGGTCTTCTCCCGATAAATCCCTTCCCGTCTTAATCGCTGGCTCTGCTGGCTAGTTGATGAGTGGACTTCCTGAACCCTGAAGGACATCGAGGGCAAAGGGCACCGGGATGAGGCGTGTCTGCTAGGAGGCTGTCTGCCCAGAAGGGAACAGAGGCACACATTTTCCTGCAAAAGGGACAGCATTGTATGCAGAACACAGCAATTCTCTAGGGTTAAATTTCCATAGATGCCAAGTGCTGATGGTAGAGAGGGGAGCAGATTGGGCGTAGAATGGCAGACTCTAGGCGCATGTCTGTGTGTGTCCTTAGATAAGTGTCTCCTCTGGACTTAGTTTCCCCATCTGTAAAGTAAGAGGGTTGGACATGGTCATTTTGGGGGCACCTGAAGTTCTCTGGAACTTTCAAAGGAAGGTCTCTTAAACTGGGATCCTTTAAATGGGTTTCAAGGCATCTGCAAGCCCCTTGAAATTGTGTGTACAGTAGTGTGTGTGTGAGAGAGAGAGAGAAAAAAGAGAGAGAACACATGAGGGTGTTCACAGCCTTCAGTCTTAAGATATTCTCAAATGGATGCACCGACCCCCAAAATAGCCAGAGGCCGTGGTGTGGGAGATGGAGTGGGTGGGGACTGGAGGCCAGTGCATATTTGCAGGAGGATGAAAATATTTGAAACGGGAGTGGTTGGGGGAAGAGAGAGTTAACACACAGCCATCAGCTGCCACATCGACAAAGCCTGGAGCCCAGGGAGTGGGGAGGAAGGCGGGGCTCCTGGAGCAGCAGAGACTTTTGAAACTTTCTCCAAAGTCCCACCCACTGAAAGGCTCTGCTTTGCCGTGACTCACTCCAGGAGGAATGTGCGTTGCCACGGCAACCCTTTTTTCAGGGTCTCTGCCTGATGGCTGGGAGTGGATGCTGGGAACGCTCAACAGTACATCGGGCTCAGTCTGAATGTCCCCCACGCCACTGTGTCCCCAAATACCAGAAAAGCAGATGCCAGGCCTTGCCCTGCTGATCCTCCAGGGACCCCAGGGCGGCTGTGGGGCTGCGATAAGCTTCCCAGACAGGGAGTTGGAAGACCTGAGCTTTAGTTCCACCTCTGCCCTTGAACTAATCCCTCCTCCCTCTGGAACCCCAGTTTCCTCCTTGATTAAAAAGCAGAACAGCAGCCTCCTCAGAGGGAAATTAGGTGGGCAAAAATGAGATAATGCCCAGGGGGAGCTCTTGTTAAACTGGGGCCCTCCTACCAATGCACTGGGCTATTAGAACTGATGAATTTATGGCATCCAAAGAGTTGGTGAAATCATTCCTAGCTTTTTTTCTCTGGCAGCTCCACCATCTTGGGGGTTGTATATAACTTCCCTTTATTCAAAGCGTTAACAGGCATAGTACAAAATTTATTGTTTAAATTCATTTTGATTTGGGTACCTTCTTGAGTATTTCCCAAGAGTGTTTCCAGTATGGAAAGAGCATCGGTCAAGGCATGAGCAGAAGTGGGTGTTAATTCACAGAGAATGACATTGGGAAAGACCCTTCCCCTATCTGGGCCTCAGTTTCCCAATCTGCTAAATGGGGAATCTAAGCTAGATGGTCTCCAGGTGCCCTTTCAGCTCTCAAGTCCTGCAAACTTAAATCCCCGATATTGCTTTCACAGAAGGAATAGCTGGCCTATATTTTTCATACCCATCTGTTCCACTAGTTGAAGAGTAGATGAGAGGAGGGGCCAGGGGATCTTGGGTTGCATAACAGTGCTGCTAAAATCTTTATCCATCTGTAGAGACTTGTCAACCAACAGTGTGGCGTGGGTTTGCTATTCACAAGAGCATCTTTCCTTGCTGAAAATAAGCTATATATAGGAAAGGAAGGTGGAGGAAAGGAAAGAGCTGAGGATATGATGTAAACAGGAGAATATTTGTTAGGGGGAGTTATTTAGATAGGTAGCGAAGTGTGCAGAGCCGTACAGGAACAGACACAAACCCATGAGGATGCATAGTTCAAACACTGATTTCACCAACAGGCACCTCCTGGCACAGCTAAAAATAAATGCCTCGATATATGAACAGACCCAGAAAGTCATGCATGCACATACCTCTCCCTGAATGATAGCTGACAAGTTCCAGATAAACATCTCGATGCGTATGCAAGCTTGGACCCTTACCTCTGCAGGCTGAAACAGACAGATGCTGAGTCAGGTAGACACACACAGGCACACCTACGCAGCTTTACACGGGTCCTCGAGGCTACAGGTAGGTAACTGGGACAGACACTGTCAGGTGTGCAAATGCCACTGCCATTTTCAGCCACATTCAGATGTGCACAGCCAGACACAAATAGGTCATGACGGAAAGCGAGACACGTTACATATGTACAGCCTGTGATATTTTACAGACAGAGACATGGAGAGTCAGAAAGGGAAAGTAACTCACTCAAGGTCACATAGTAAACTTCCAGAAGTTTGAAAATATCCATATGTTTCCCTGGCCCCCCCCTTTTTTTTTTTTGCCAGGGGCAGGGTAGGAATTCATCTGATCCATTTGGTATCACATCTACACACCTCCCTCTATAGGCAGCAAGCCCTGTGGATAATCAGTACTAGGCAGTACTTTCTCCCCTTTGATGACTCACAGTGGACTATCCCAGCTCACATGGCTTTCTCTTTGGGGCAGCAGTGACAACGTGGCTAATAGGCCTCTGCTCATTTGCTTCCTGCTGACTCCCTTTATAACCTCTGTCTTTAAAGTGGGGAAGGGGATGGCTGGAGCTGAGAGCCTGCCCTGGGAATTTATTCAGGTATCTGGATCCTAACCCCACTCTTGAACTTGGGAATGACTTAGGAAGGAGCTGTCTTAGGAAATGAACTCTGCTTTCACTCATCAAGCCACAGAAGTAGATGTCTGTAGGGAAAATGTGGATAGAGATAGCAACTCTCTCCAGCTGGTTCTTTCAGAATCTTGCCACTAACTTGTCTGATCTGAAAAATCCCTCTGGGTCATGTTGTGTTAGTCATGACATTAGGATTCTAGATTGATCGGAAGACAAAAGAAACAAAACAAAGTTAACACCTGGAAGTTTAGCTCAGACACCAGCTTGCTGTACAACCTTAAGTGAGTCATTTCCCCTCTCTGCCCTCAGTTTCTCTATCCCTAAAATCAGGAGCACGGCAAAGAGGTTTGAAATTCACAATCCATTGGTAGCAACTGCCAGAGGAACTGTATTCAGGACTGAGATGCCACCCTGGACTTTACCAGGAGGAGGTGGGAGGTGAAATCATGATTGATTAGTAATGTCTGCCACATGCACAGAAGTAGCAGGTTGAGGCTTGTACATGCCATGTACTGGCCACCTTTGGGATGTGACAGACTAGACACTTTGATGCTATTTTCATCCCTTCCATTTGTGGTCACACCGATGCAGCAGTGCCCCCTAGGGGGAGCCAAGGGGGAGAGCCTGACACTCCTCCCAGGGGCCCCTCCTAACCATGGTGAAACGTGGCATCCCAAATGTTCTTACAAATCTCAGTTAGGCCGATTCCAGTCTCAAACTCCAGGGCTACTTCTGCGTTGCCCCAGAACCTCTTCAGTCCTCAGCTTGAGCACCCCTAATACCCTAAAAGTTTCCCTTAGCTTTTTCCCTTCCAGCAAGAAATTTTAGAAGCGGAAGCAGTGAATCAAGGGGCAAGTAGGGAGAGGTGATGTTCTGACACACCACTGGCCCATCCTGCCTGAGTTGACTCAGAACATCAGGGCTAAACAGAACCTTTGGGACCGTGCTGCGGGGTTTTCAAACTGTTCCTAGGTGAACCTAGAGATGCCCCAAGGCATCTCAGGGCGTGCCCATGTGTGTGGGACTGATTTATTAAATAGATACATGCAAACGGGTTTTAGTTGTTTCATATACTGGACTTCTGCAGAAGACATCATCCATTGAAAGAAAGGGCTCCCTGGCTTGCATAAGTTTGAACACTTAAAACAACCTCCTTACGGTGAGACACACAGGGCAAGGTGAGGTCCAGGGAGGAGAGGAGACTTTCTTTCCCCAGTTTACACTGTGAGCTGGGCAATGTTGCCAACAGGCAAACCCAGGACCCTGTCACCTCTGAGTGGCTGTCTCTGTTCCCTAGGGCGTGAGTGCCAGTGTGGCCATATCCCGGCCAACGGGGCACCTCTCTGGCCCGGCTCCGCCCTCTGTCTGCGTCCTGGCCCTGACAGGCCTTGCTCACCGGTTCCTTTTTAGCCTCTCTACTTGTTTTCCTCTCTCTGGGCTTGTTTACCATGAACGTGTGTTTTTGGAAACCTTGTTTCCAAGCCAAACAGTGGGAGCCAGAGGCTTGTTTTGGGCTGGTGTCCCCCAGACCAAGAGGAGAAATGTCTCCTTTGTTCCACCCCAACTGCCATTCCCCCTGGGCCACAGACAAAGAGCTGGAATTCTTGCCCTGGATTCTGGAGGGAGGGCAGAGATCCTCCAAACAACATTGCTTACATCTTGTATTCCCTCATGTAAATAAATCATCCACAAGCCTTTCAGGGTAGGTGTGTGATTTCCATTCTACAGATGGAGAAGTGAATGGAGACTCAGAGAGGGAAAGTCACGTTCTGAAGGCCACACAACTGCTAAATTGCAGAGCCAGGATTTGAACCTGTACATTCTGTCTCCAGAGCCGAGGAGCTTACCTTCATGCTAAGCTGCCTCTAGAACAGTTTACAACTGTTCTGTCTCATATGGTAGTCACTAGCCACATGTGGCTATTTAAATTGAAATGAATTAAAATGAAGTACAATTAAGAATTCAGCTCTTCCTTGGTATGAGCAACATTGCAAGTGGCCAGTAGCTACCATACTAGACAGTGCAGATAGAGAATATTTTCATCATCTCAGAAAGTTCTATTGGACTGAATTGCTTCATAAATGTTTTACTCACATCGGATTTGACCATTAGAACTCAAATTATTTTAAGTCTGTGGTTCCAAAACCCACTGTCTAGAATTCTTCGATTCTGAGATCCCCCCAGTTCTGACATTCAGCCATGTTTGTGTCCAGGGAGAGCCCGAAGGACACCCTTGTTGAAGGAGATGAACTGGAGGTGGGGGGTTGGGGGGCCTGGCTGTACTTTTCCATCCCCAGAGTCTTTCCAAAGACAGAGAAGTGACCTCAGCTTCGGGTCCTGTTGGCAGTGAAGGACGGGTTTCCAGCCATGTCCAGAGCAAATAAAGGCGAAGGAAGGGACGCGGTGTCCGGAACGGGAGCAGGCGGCCGTGGTTGGGAGGGGGTGAGCGGCGTCTGCGCTCGGTGACCACCCAGCCAAGGGAAACACACTCCGGTTCTTCCCCGGGCCCAGGCCACCTTCCCTCCCTGCACTGCAGGCCAGTTAACCCAACAGGGCCCCACTCAGGTGAACACCTGGGAGGGAGCGGCCGCCAAGGGGGAGGTGGCAAGGATGCCTGCGGTGGAGTGGGGCCTCCTGGGTCATCCTTCAGCCACTCACTCCCTGGGGCTCCTAGAAGGTCCCCTCCCCGGGCCACCGTCTTCTCACCTGGACTACCGGGCAGACCGACAGGCCTTGAGCCCCCAGTGGGATGCCAGATTATGAAAACACTTAGGAAAGGATACACAGATATGTCCTCGCCAACTGGGGAGATTCGGTGGAGGGAGTTTTCATTTCATGCTGGTCGTTGAGAGGAAGGTGGTGATGTTTTCACAGGCATGCCCAGCTTAGGTTTGATTAGCAAAGGATGTGTGCACGGCCGATAAATTCTGAAAGCAGGGGTTTGGCCCTGTGTTCTGACCTTTGCTGGGGTTACTGTTGCACCCCATTAGCTTTGCAGGATGGGCCAGGGGTGTTTCGGAGACCTTCAGAGAGGGGTCGCATGGCTGTGCAGGGAGTGTGGCCGGGCAACCGTCTGCTCCCCTTTCCTCCCGTCCCATCCTCTGGATGGAAAGTGTTCTAAGACTGGCGATGTTCCATCAGGCCCTGGACAGAACCCAAAATTTGGAAAGGTTTTGTGTCCTTAACACTCTTATTTTCTGCATTCTCCCTGCAGCCTGACCTCCATGCCCATCTCTGAACATAATCCCTATTCGGCCCAACCCAATCTGGTGAGAAGGGAATTTCTCAAGTTGGAAGAGGCCTGAGTGTTGCACAACTTCCTCTCTCAACTGCAGACTCCTCGTCTAGAGGGGCTGAGAGCCTCCCATGCCTCTGCCTACCTGCCACGTGTTAGGGGCTCCAAGGCGATGGCGTATATGTGAAGCCTTAAGAACAGGAAAAAAGGGGAAGCCGGGATGGCTCAGCAGGTTAAGCGCTCGCTTTGCAGCCCTGGGGACTGAGGATTGAATGCTGGCCCCGGCCCGTGCGGACCCATATACTAAACTGTGTTGTGCTTCTCATGCGGGAGGCCCCCAGTTCAGTTCTTGGCTCCGGGGTCGGCCCCTGGCTTGAGGGGGTGAGCTTCCCATGCGGGAGGCCCTCAGCCCAGTTCCTGCCCTGTGCGGCCCCTGCCCACCTGTGTGGAACAAAACCATGTTGAAAACCTGATGACGTACAACCATGGAGACTGCTCTGGGCCCTCCCCCTTCTCTGTATCTCTCTCTGTCTCTGTCAAAAACAAAATAAAAATTAAAAAAAAAAAAAAAAAAAGAACTGGGAAAGCACAGCAAGATTTAGAATTATGTTTCTCTTCTGGCTGAGGATGTTTTCAGTGCCCAGCCTACCATCGAAAAGTTCCCCTCATCTAACTCTCAATTAATAGAAGGAGGAACCCAGGTCTAGAGAGAATGAAGATGCCACCAATTCACCAAGATACTATGGAGGTGGAACAAGAACCCTGGCATTTAATTCCAAGCCAAGTGTTCTTTCCCAGGATACCTCCCAGGTGCTTGGTCAGCTGAGAAGTCCTGGAAAGAATGAGGGATGATGAGCCCCATCTGGAAGTTTGGGGGAACAATAGAGGGACGTGGGCACAGCTCACCTTGATAAACCCTGCTTGGGGGCAGAGGGAGCTGGTTCTATCTGACCACAGGAGAAGGAACTGAATAGATCAGATATTTGAGAGAGGCAACTTTAGAACAGTTAAGGAAGAACTTTCTAAAGCCATTTGAAATGGCAGCCCATTCAGTTAGGATAAGAAATAAAATGTCTCCACCACGGAGCCTCTGTTAGTGAGGGCATTTTTGGCATGGACGTATCAGAAGAGATTCTGCTCCAAGGTCCCCTTTCAGTCATGAGGTTTTCAGAGTCAAGAGCTCATCATCGTAAAGAGAGAGGTCTTAGCAGTGGCCAGGGCAGGAGAATTTTCTAGATCTCAGCTAACATCCGTTAGCTGTGAAGGGGAAAGAGATTATGTAACACGCACAAACATTTGGACAGGTTCCCTAGAGGCTATAGAGAAGTGTTGTTCCTTCCAGATACAATGGAGAAAAAAATGTGGCCACATTCAAGTATCCACAGGTCACGCTCCAAGAGTATTTTTCTTTGTTTCAGAATGTAGGTCTCATTGTCCCAAGTTGGCAGTAAGTTGCTGTCTATGAACTTCTCCCAATACAGAGATGGAAGGGAGGAGGAGCAGAGTTTGGTGGGTGGGTAAGAAAAAAAACTAGAACATCGGAAATTGAAGGGCCCCTGAACATGATCTGCTTCAACATTGCCCAAACTTGACAAACTAGCCAATTACCTTCATGATCACTTTACTAAAAATTTAAATAAATGTATCAAGAAAGTAGACTTTGTATCATTACCATAAATGGAAAAAAAATCTGTGTACCATGGTCATCAGTAGAAGGAAGCCATAAAAATAAATACAAAGAAGACAAAACATCTTTGTTGAATTCCAGTTGGATATAGTTTCCTGTGGAGGCTCTGAGCCAGAGGCCTGAGCTCTGTTAAAAAGGGATATAGAAGAGTGTGAAAGGTGGGTAACAACATCTGAGCACCAAACTCATATGTTCTCCTATCGTTAGGGTTGAAAGAAAACTTGGGAGAAGCAACTTTCTCCTGTGTCTCTTACCTTCATTTAACATGTACCATCACAGGAACGCAGCATCAGAGGAAACTATATCTAGATGACTCCCACTCATTGAAATCTCAATCTCTCTCCCCACAGGTTCCCGGCACCATGAAGGCCTGGATCTTCTTTCTCCTTTGCCTGGCTGGGAGGGCCTTGGCAGCCCCGGTAAGTGCCTAAAGACCATGTCTGCTTGGTCTTACCTTCCACCGCCAGCTCAGGGCCATTGAATCTGCCAGCCCTGGATGCTCAGAGGAGACAGGAACTTCCCCGTCTTGAGATATGTTTACTTATTTATTTTTTCTTTAATAAGCTCAGGCTTAAAATTCTGATGAGGTTTATTGGGTGGAGAGTCTAGAGAGGAAAGATTTCCATGTCATGTGAAGATGCAGTCAGAGCCTCCCAGGAATAGACTAGGCTTCCTTTCAAAGGAGGTGACTGTTACATCATACGAGGATTTCTAACAAGGGGTGTGGTGCTAAATGGGGATGATGTTAAATGAGAGTCAAGCCACTCACAGAGAGAGATGGGTTAGTTTCTGAATCAGTGAGGGCTATTTGGTTGCAAGCAACAGACTCCAACATGACTAAATTGGGAGAGGGGAGGATATAAGGGTAACTTATAAAATCAAAGGGCTTGAGGAGCACTAGAAAGGTGCTTCTAGGATCCAATAAACGAATGCACAGTCTCAGAGAGGTGGCGATCTCCATAGATCTGCTCCAACAGATTTCACGTCTCGAGAAAACATGCCAAGAAGGTTTAAAAAAAATACAAAGTCAAGGAGCCAGTCTGGCTGAGCTTGGGTCCTGGGCCTGCTGTTTGATTGGCAGCCAGCTCTCTCTACTGGTGTGCAGAGAGCCAGTGGTGGTCATGCAGAGCTAAACCGGCAGCCTTTGCCAGAGGAGGGAGGAAGAAATGTGGAGCAGGCAACAAGAACCGTTTCTCTTGACCTGTGATTCCCTCTTCCTCTCCTCACCGGGAGGCGTGAGTGAGGGTAGACTTCGGCAAAAGATCGGACAAAGTTAACGTTACTTTAAAAAGCAGCCCAGCCAGCCTGGGGCCTCAGTTATATGTTATCTTGCTTCTTCCTACTCCAAGTTGATATGGTAAGAAGGGATTGCCAAATAATAACAACAATAATAATATCATCAGCTTGTAGGGACAAGAACGGCAAGGTAGAGAGGGGGTATCCAATATATGGTGATGGAAAGAGAGCTGACTCTGGGTGGTGAGCACACAATGCCATGTATAGATGATGTCATGTAGATTTGTACACCTAGAACCTATATAATTTTTACAAACCAATGTCACCCCGATAAATTTAGCAATAAAAAAAAATCACAGTGTTCATTCCTGCTGGGTCTGTTTTCCCTCCTGTGAGATGAGAGGAGGTGGTCTGCATCGGTGGTTTTCAGACTTTATAGGAGTAAAAGCAATGGAAAGGCGTTCCACGCCACAGCTTAGACACATCAGATACAAAACACACGAATGGGCCCCATGGTTGCCTTCTCTGCCCTCATGACCCCACCTCTGGCGGTCCCTGAGACAGCCTTGCAGATCTCCAAGGAGTAGATCTAGCTCCCCAGCACTAGTGTTGCTGGCTGGAGGTGCTTCAGAGGTAAAGCTCGCCTTGGTCCTGACCCCACTGAACCCCATTTTCTCTTCCCAACAGCAGCAGGAAGCTCTGCCAGATGAGACGGAGCTGGTGAAGGAAGCGGTGGCTGAGGTAACCGAGGTAGGTGGGCAGTGAACCTAGACCCTCTGCCCCTCTCTGCCCATGTCCATACCCTGGGGACCCCAGACAGGTTCTGTGGGTCTCATACTGGAATGGGGCATCTGTCCTCTTTTCATGAGCACGTAGCACAGATATAAGTCCTATGTGTCCCCCAATCTTGACACTCCTGAATGCTTCCCAAACCTTCAGTGGAACCCTATAGTTGGGAGCTATAATTTTGAATCTTTTTAAGCTGTGGGACTATTTTTTTTTAGATAATCACCCATAGTCTCTCCATAGATCAAGCAGCTGCTCCTGTGTGGCTGGCAAGGGTAGAAGGCTTGGCACCCCCATGTGCCCTAATACCCCACGTGAAGGGCACTCTGAACACGAGGGGTCTGTAAGATTACATCTAAATTCTAGACCTGGAATGTGTGCTCTGCGTGACCAGCTTCTCTCTCACCCTCCCCTGTGGGTCCCTAAAGCTCCAGGCAAATCCCCTTCAGCTCTCACCTCTTCCCTCCAGGTCCAAGATGTGGGGACATTTGACTCATTCTTCTCCCTTCACTCCAGGTACCTGTGGGAACCAACCCCGTCCAGGTGGAAGTAGGAGAATTTGATGAAGGCGCTGAGGAAACTGAAGAGGAGGTGGTGGCTGAAAGTAGGTCCCTTCCCCGCGTCTTGTAACATCCAGTCTTGGCCCTTTGCCACCTGGGCCCGGGGCATGGGGCCAGCCTGCCTGAGGTTCCTTCCCGAGGAAATGCAAGGTGGGGTGTGGAGGAGAAATGGCCTTGATTTACAGGTTAGGAATAGTCTCTGGATTCTGGGAAAGATCTATTCATAGGCAGGCTGTTCATGCTGTGAGCGGCAGGAAGGGAACTTCCTCAGCTGGAAATGACCTTCTCTCCTCAGTCTTCGCCCTGATTCCAAAGTTGGCTTTCTCATTGTCATGGAGGTCGCAGGGCACATGAGCTCCGTGATGGCCCCCGTCTTAGCCCAAGCTCCACTCAGGAGCAGATCTGAGACTACCTCAGAGGTTGTCACACTCACTAGCTGACTGATTTTCACACAGCCGTGAAGAAATAGACCCAGAAACCTGACATAACTCATACGATGCTACTCCTGGAGGTAGTGCAAGAGGGAGAGAAATGCCCCCTGTGCTGTCATCTCCATCCTACAGAGCGGAAAGGCATTAGACTCAAGGGGTTAACAGCACAGACTCTGCAGGCAAACCAACCACGGTTTGCATTTGGCCTGGTGGGCCCCTATCTGAGCACGCTCAGATCGCTGGCTTAGCTCCCCTGGGCCTCAGCTTCCCCATCTCTGACGTGAGAATGGTGAAGACAGCAGACCCTCACACCAGGGCTGTGGGAGGATTGAGAGAGAAAGCGAAAGAGCCCTGTGCCTGGCACAGCAGGCATGGAATGAAAAATGACTAAAATGCCCTAAGTCAAGCAACGGGAGGAACAGGCTACATTGAGCTCGCATCCTGAGGGCACAGTTTTTGTGGAAGCAGAGAGGCTTCTACTGAGTCATGTTCCTTCCCCCTCCACGTCTACCTCATCCGGTGTTCACCAGACAAGCCAGGCTCTGTTGTTCAGTGTGGGGCTCACGGTTCTTCTCCCTTTTCCTCCATCGCCTTTCAAGTCTGTTTTGTTGGGCCTCCCAGCTCCATGAGGACACCTGACTTTCCCAGTCATTCTAGAAAGTCTATTCCAGAATCCAAAAATGCCTCCCTATGACTGATCAACCAAGAGCTGAGCACTCAGTCCTTGGGGGGAGCTACATGAGTCCTCGGCTGAGCCTGCAGTCCCCTCAAAACATGCCTGCTCATAACCTCAGACTGAATCTCTGTCTCCCAGACAAAGCCAACTGCTCCCCTAAATGCTGATGAATGGGCTCAGCAGAAGGGAAGGGAAAACTCAGGGCTGCCCACGGCCCAGAGTAGGGGCCACAGCCAAGAACTTCTGCCCAAGGATGGGTCTGGATTGGGTTGAGGTGGGCCTGCTACCCCGGTGGTGCTAACCACATGCCCTTGAACTCCACCAGACCCCTGCCAGAACCACCACTGCAAACACGGCAAAGTGTGTGAGCTGGATGAGAGCAACACCCCCATGTGCGTGTGCCAGGACCCCACCAGCTGCCCAGCCCCCGTTGGCGAGTTTGAGAAGGTGAGCCCGAGGGGCAAGGGCAGGGCGCTGGGGGGATCGGGCCCTGCCCAACACCCTGTCTGCCCAGAAAACTGTGTCTCAGTGACTGCTCTAGTCTCAAAAGTCCCCTTACTAGATCTAGTTGTAGCAAGAAAGTTGAGGTGAGTCAGAAGCAAGGCTCTGTCTATCACTGGAATTTTCCAGCAGCCAGCAAGAATTTATTCAGCACCCTCAGGTTCCAAACTCTATGCCAGACTCAGAAGATAACGCATCAGCAGCAGCAGGCCCCGAGGTGGGGCAGTCCAACATGGGAGCAGCTTCGCTAAGCGTCAGGTTCAAGTGTGGGTTCTGTGTCGGACTCAAGGCTGACTTCGAACCCCATCTCCACCGCTTGTTAGCCCTGAAATTTCTAGACCTTTCCAAGTCTCAGTGTTCTCATCTCTAAAGAGGGGATGGAAATAGTCCTTATCTCACAGGGCTGTGGTGGGGATTTGTCAACTAATGCTTGGTACTTGGTAAGTAACCAACATGGGCTATGTAAAAAAACCCACAAGACTTTCATACCTGTCCACTCTACTCCCAACAGGATTCATCCATCCATCCACCCATCCACCCATCCATCCATCCATCCAATAAATATCACTGAGTCCCCATTGCCATTGCATTACTGGTGACCTAGCTTAGGACAGCAAATCGAGTACCGGCATTAGTCCCACAGCCAAATTCCCAGATGCTCGCCAAGGACCAAGTTCACAGGCCTTTCTGAGGATAACGGTCCCAGGCTTGTGCTAACTCTTCTGCACACGCTGCCTGCTCTCTGTCCCCATCTTTAATTCATCCCTTCCATGTCTTCCGTGTTCGTTTCCCATATCTCAGCCCCGAAGCAGTCACGTCTCCACTCAGAGACCAACAGTGGCTCCCGGCATGGGCTGAATATGGGCCTGGGAGCCCACAGATTGGGTTCTTGTCGCAGCCCCACCACCAACTCACTGCACGACCTTGGGCTAATCATGCTCCTTGCTTGGTCCTCAGCGTCCCCATCTCTGCACGGGTGAGGGTGGTGGCAGCAGCAAAGGGCTTTGGGAGTGAAGGCGAGGTGCTCTATGCTTTGCCGGCAGGTGTGCAGCAATGACAACAAGACCTTCGACTCCTCCTGCCACTTCTTTGCCACCAAGTGCACTCTCGAGGGCACCAAGAAGGGCCACAAACTCCACCTGGACTACATCGGACCCTGCAAATGTGAGTCCCCTCGGGCCCTCCAGCCTCCCATTCCAGGGCAGACTCTGCTGCCCCTGTGCTACAAGGTAATGGGGCAGCTCCTTCTCCTCCCTGAGCCTCAGGGCTCCCATTTCTAAAACGAGCTGGTTGTCCACAAGCAGTTCCTCTCAACTCCAAATCCGGGAAATCTCCTGGGAAGGGCTGAGCCATTGTGGAAGCAGAGCAGGGAGAATTTCTTCTCTCTAAGGCCGAGGGCTAACCTAAATCTTTCCTGCTTCAACACTGTACAGCAAAAAGGGTATAGAGGCCCACTCCCTGGGCCTGTCGAGTGTTTTTAAAATATGGGAATTTGAAAGCTTTAAATCAGAGACATGCCTGTTAGTTCCCCTATTACTCAGTACCGTCAGATCCTTGGCCATTACATTCCTGTCTGCCGCTAAGACACGATTAAGCACCCTCTCCTAGAAGCCTGGGGGGCAGGGTGTGGCCTCCCCGGAGGGAGGAATAGCTGGGTGTTGTTAGTAATCACAGGTGCAGGTTCCACTGGCCCAGGTGCCTCCCTCAGCCTGTGCAGCCTCCCTCTCGTTTGGAACACCTAAGGCCGTATCTGCTCCCCCCACAAGACAACATCCGCGTTGTGTGTGTGTGGTACATTCTGGCACCAGACGGTTCTGGAGAGCTGCTCACCTGACTCAGGTGTGAGGAGTGCAGAAAGGCGAGGGGACACCAGGTCTCCTGTGGCCAGCCCTACTCCCCCCCAGGGATGACATAAGGAGGCTCAGGTCTGGAGAGCAAGGGTTAGGGGAGGGATGGTCGGAGTCCTCGGGCAGTGAGCTTTGTACCAAGTGGCTCCTGCTGGCCTCTGGGGCCTGTCGCTCCCTCAGTCCAACTAGTGTTTCCGCCACAGACGAGCTCTTCCACTGCCCAGCCGCAAGTGAAGAAGGCAGGGGTCCTAACCACAGAGGGGGCTTTCTGTAGATCCCAGGCCAAGGGAAGGATGACCCCTGAGCCCTGGATGTTGGATGAGGCTGATAGTGTGACCTGGAGCAAGTCCCTTTTCTCCACACTGACCTCTATGAAGTCCCATAAGAGGGTGGACTTGAATGCTATCTCCAGGCCCGGCATTCTGGGATTCTAAGCTCCAAAGACCAGGACAGAATCGTTACTGCTAAGCCTGTTCTGGTGGGTAAACATTCCTGACCCTGCACTGTCACCCCTGCTGAACACGGCCTGCAGATAGACGTTACTGCTCAGCCTCCCAGCTTCAAACACCTCCCAGCAGCAGACATCACCGGTGTGGGTTCTGAGCTTGTTACCCAGAAAGGTGCAGGACATGGAGTGAGCCGTTTCCCTGGGCATGTGGAGGGAGCAACAGACACGCTTTTCCATGTGCAGAGCCTTCCCCACACGATCTCTCTAGCTCCTGTGGTGTGAAGACCCGGAGAGGCCGAGCCACGGTGCTGAGGCCACTGATGGAAGTGGCGGAGGGCATGGGGGCGGGACAGCGGCTGACAGCACAGTGGCCCTCAGGCAGGGAGAGCTGGGGCCTCTGCTGACCAGCCTGGTGTTCTGGACCCTAGACATCCCCCCCTGCCTGGACTCTGAGCTGAACGAATTCCCCCTGCGCATGCGGGACTGGCTCAAGAACGTCCTGGTCACTCTGTACGAAAGGGATGAGGACAACAACCTCCTGACCGAGAAGCAGAAGCTGCGCGTAAGTGGGCTTCCTCCAGCCTGTGCCCGGCTGGCCCGGGGCTGAGTAGCTCCTGGGCATGTGGGCTGGCTGACTTCCACGGGCCCAGTCCCCGCACGAGGCCACCAAGTAAAGCCTGCGTCCTTGTCTGACGAGTGCCTTTGTCCTGGGCACTAGGACACAGACTTCTCGTAGCCTTTGGAGGTTCACGGTGCATGGTCACACCTTAAAGGCCCTGAGAAGTTCTGTAATAATGAGATCCCCTCACTTTAGAGTGTTAAACAAATGGTACAAAAACCCTATTCTTTTTTTCCTTCGCAGTCTATGGACCTTAAGCTTAAATGGACAGATCAAGCACTTGGGGTGCTGGCCAAATGCAGCTTCCGGGCCCCCATTCCAGGTCTATGGAATCGGGGTCTCTGTGAAGCCAGGCCTGGGAAGCTGCATTGTAACACATTCCCCCGGTCATTCTCATGTGGCAGCTCTCTCGAGACCCTTTTGAGCTCACCCCAGGCCTCTCCTTTTGTAGATGAGGTGCCAGTTCCCATCTATACCATTTCCTTTCCCTTATTTGAACCTTGGGCTTGGCTCATCTCTGCCTGCTCTGGCCTCTTGCTAGAGGTGGGCGGGGCCCTGACCCTTTGTCACCCAGTGTCTCTGCTGCCACAGGTGAAGAAGATCCATGAGAATGAGAAGCGCCTGGAGGCTGGAGACCACCCCGTGGAGCTGCTGGCCCGCGACTTCGAGAAGAACTACAACATGTACATCTTCCCTGTGCACTGGCAGTTCGGCCAGCTGGACCAGCACCCCATTGATGGGTGAGACCACAGGCCCTTTGGTGGTGTCATGGGTCAGAGCTGGTAGTGCCCTGAGTATGGACGGGAAACCACTCAGCAGCCTCGAATGCTCGCTGCCCTGCAGCCCACGGGTGGGCAAGAAGGAACAGACGTCCAGAGAAAGGATGCTGAATGGGCCGGGATGCAAAAAGCCATGAGATAGGTCCTCGCGGCAGAAGAGGAGGAAGTCAGGGGAAGCTGGCGTCACCTCCTTAGGTCCATGAGCACTAGCCTTGGGTAGCTGAGGGAGAGTGAGCGGGGAAGGAGGCCCAGACTCTGAGGGAGGTGGCGCGGGCCCCGGCGGGGCAGCCTCTATGCTGAGCCCTTCAGCCCTGACAGCGCAAACTGGCCCTGGGAATTCTTACACGTTTCAAAGCCAACTGCACCATGTCGCCAGCCCTGGGTTTGGTTGCTCTGGCCTGTCGTCCCTATGAGTTAGGAGGGCTGAGAAGCTGCACTGCAGACTAGGCAGGCAGTGCACCTGGGAACCAGTGCCCCCTCGGGGTCTTTATGCCCAGCACTCTTCTAGGCAGGGCACTAACAGGAGTCAGGGCTGACAGTCCTCACCCCTGGGGGGCATATGCTCTGGGGGATGGTCTGCGCCTCACAATTGAAGTTAAGCAGGCTCCCGAAGGTGCCGGTGGCTTCACCATGTGACTGAACGGGGGTGTCACGGTCGCCACTGGCCTTCCCTTGCTCTGTGTGCCCGGAGGAGCCCAGGAAGGAGAGCACCCTGCTCACTCACATGCCCCCGGGGGAGCTCGCTGTGCCCAGGGATGCCCCCTCTCTGGAGGGCTCAGCCCTCGCCCCTGCTCCAGCCCGTGTACCTGAAGCCTACCCACCTGTCAGAGGCCCCAGGTGGCTGGGGTCTCCTGAGCTCTGGGAAACTCTCTGCTGCTTGTCTCCCAGGCTCTTCCCATGGCTGAGATCCAACCGAGTCACTTGTCACAGAGAGTCGGGGAAAGGTCAGAGGGACATCTGGAGCTTAGGCTGAGCCATTGAATCCCAGCCTGGGAGGGGCCCGGAGGGAGGCTTCCAGACTTCCAGACCGAGCGGCAAAGTGCCCCTGGGAAAGCGCTCCAGCCTGGCCGGGGCCCCATCCTCCCCCGCCTTGTCCCCGAGCTGCGTGGTGACCTTGCCTGAGTCCCGACCCCTCCCTGAGCCTCAGTTTCCCCACCCGTATGCAGAGAAAGAGAAGGCAGCTGTTCCTTCCAGTTCACACCGTGTGATTCCTTCCGCGACTTGAGTGCAACAGGGAGGGACTGGGGATTGGAGAGAAGGTTGGAGTCACGTGGGAGCCCCTTGGGGGAGAGTGTTTCGAGGACAAGTCATTGAGGGCTCTGAGGAATGAGGAAAGAAGTCAAACACATGCATGCTCAGGAGTCAAGGCCAGCTGGAAGAATAGAATGGAAGACAGAGGGAGGAAAATCAGAGGGCCTCCCTCACACATGACGTGACAGATGGAAAAACTGAAGCTTTATGAAGCTTAGAGCTCCCTTTGACCCTCCCTGCCAGTCCCAGTCCCTTCCCAGGCTCCACCCCCGGAAGTCAGCACTGTGGTCACTTGGATGGGTCTCTATTAGACGCCTTTCTCTGCATTGCAGCTATATAAATGCGTGTCCACAGCAAAACGTGCCTTGTTGTTCCATACTAGAGTGATCCCCCCGAGAGCAGAGGTGCTGAATATTTTCCTTTGAAGGTTCTGTCCCTCCAAACTCTCAGGGCATGTTAGCAAACATGAGCCCACAGGACTCAGGACTGGGAGGGCCCTTAGACGGGATGGCCAGCGTGGGTCAGTACTGCGGTGTCCTAGCAGAGGAGTGGCCTCCCAGGCCTCAGTGCTGTCCTCCTCCTCCGTGCAGGTACCTGTCCCACACCGAGCTGGCCCCGCTGCGCGCGCCCCTCATCCCCATGGAGCACTGCACCACCCGCTTCTTCGAGACCTGTGACCTGGACAACGACAAGTACATCGCTCTGGATGAGTGGGCCGGCTGCTTCGGCATCAAGGAACGTGAGTGTCTGAGCCAAGGGGCTGCTGTCCTCTGTCGCCTGTGTGCCTGTCCTCTCTGCTTTCTGGACCCGGTTAACTCAGCCCACTCTGTCCCTCTGGGTGGGCCTTTGCGCTCTCAGGTGACTTCCTGGTCCTTCTGTCTGTCAGCCTGTCTCTCTCCCTCTCCCCCCCCCTCAAGCATTAGCACTCACTCTGTGCCTGGCACTATTTGGGGTCACTGGCAGGCACCCAGACAGGAAACAGGAAATATAACTTGGCAGTGTGTACAAGCTACAGAGACAAGGAGAGTGAAGTTCTCAGTCGTCAACTTCCTGGGTGACCTGGGACTGGTCACCCGACCCCTGGCCCTGGGAGCAAGGGGACCCGGGAGCATAGCTTCATCCACACGGAGCCTCCTGTCTAACTTCGCTCTTTTCTTGTTTGCAGAGGATGTCGACAAGGATCTCGTGATCTAACCCTGTGACCTCCCGCAATACCGATTCTCTCTCCACCTCCCCCATCCTGTCTCCCCCGATGTTTAAAATGTTTGGATGGTTTGTTGTTCTGCCTGGAGACAAGGTGCTAATATAGACTTACACGAATACATTAACGGTGCTAAATACGGAGACTGTAACCCACGTTATAACCTTCTGAGCTGTCACTCGCCTGTCAAGGCCTCTTGCTCACCCACTAACAGTCCCCTTTTTCTCTGGCCCTTTGAAGCATTGCCCATTGTCTTAGTGGAAAATGGGTGGAAACTTTGATCTGCTCACCTCTGCCTTCAACACAGATTGCATCTTCAGATTGTCTCCCTATTTCTCTGTTGGAAACTCATACTCCCATGTCAGACTGTTGCACTAATTTTATTGCAGGGGATTAGCTGCCAGGAAAGGGGGGTTATTACCACATGGCTGGAAGGTGGGCAAAGGGAAGTAGTAGACCTTGACATTGGCAAGGGTGTTTCCGGGACTAGAGGACCAGTGGTGGGAGAGATCCCTGGAAAACCCACCAGTCAGAATGCAGATAACCAGTCCTGTTTGCCTGGGGCCCTACCTGAGAGAGAGCCTGAGGCTGTTATGGAAACAAATAAGCTCTCACTTAAACCCAGTTCCTTACCATTTCCCCTCTCTTTTCACATGAGGCTGTTTGCTCAAACTTTTGGGAGCTGTGGGCCATCAGTTCTCTGGAATCCACCAAGCCCCTGGGGTTCGGGGGTCACATCCGAAGGGCTTCTCCCCTCCTAACTGTCTTTGGGAGATGCAGGGCTGGGAGGCTGTTTCAGCCAGGAAGGCCACAATCAAGAGTGTGGCAGGTGGAGAAAGTTGTAGAACAGAAACAGCAGAGTTGGTGAATTGGTTGTGTTTTTTGGGATTTCTGTTTTGTATTTACATTTGGATGGCGGTCACGAGGGGTCTTTCCCTCAGTTTCTAGCATGCTCTTCCTTTTCTCCCCTTCTCCTTCTTTTTCTTCTTTTAACCAAGAGAAACTTCAAAGTCAATGGGATGGTCAGATCTCACAGGCTGAGAACTTGTTCACCTCCAAGCATTTCATGAAAAAGCTGCTTCTTATTAATCGTGCAAGCTCTCGCCGTGATGTGAAGAGTTTGGCAAATCTTTCAAAATAAAAAGTAATGACTTAGAAACTGCCTTCCTGAGTGATTTCTCATGTGTCTTAGTCTTAGAGACCTCATTACCCTGACACACAGACACGTGGATGCACGTGTCTATACACGACTGCACAAATGTAAGCCTTTGCACATGTAAATTTATTATGCTCCTGTACACACAGAGGAATGTATGGTTCCTATAAGCAAAAAATTTTACTTCCAATTTTATAACCTCTGGGCTGACCTTTGTTATTATCGTACTTCATTATCAGAAGTACCAGGCTAAGCTAGTATCTCCTTTCACCAATTCATTCATTCATTCACTCATCTGTTCAACAAATGTTTATGATGGACCTACTAAGTACAAAGTCCCATGCCAGGTGCTGGAGAACAATGTGGAAAAGCAGACAAAGCATTTATTCTTCTGGAACTTACAGTCTAGTGGGGAATGGATTAAACAATTGCATAACTGCTAAATAGAAATTAAAAGCTGGGATAGGTGTCACGAAGGAGGACTATAAGAAACCATGAGTGTGTGTAACAGGACACAGCATTATTCTACATAGTGTCCCATTTGGTAGCCACTTCCCATGAGTGGCTCTTTAGATTTCAGTTAAACTAAATACTCAGTTCCTCATTCTCACTAGATGCTTCAAGTGCCCAATTGTCAGTCATGTGGCTAATGGTTACCCTATTAAACAGAGATCTAGAACTTCATCATCATTGCGGAAAGTTCTGTTGAGTAGGATTGTTTTAGGGCATCTGAGAAGCCACCTTGAGAAAATTTGAGCTGAATCACAAAGAAGAATTAAGTGTAGGGAGAAAGGAGAGGGAAGAGGGAGGGGAACAGCATTCCAGGCAGAGGGAACAGCACATGCAAAGGCCTTGAGGTAGATGGGGGGCACAGTGAGTCCCAAGCCAGCACAGCTGGTACACAGAATGAGGGGTAGGTCATACAGGATGAAGCACAAGAGGCGGGCAGAGGCCAGACCATACAGCCTTGTAGGCCACCATAGAGTTGTGATTTCATTTTTTGTGCAATTGGAAGTCATTGCAGGGTTTTCAATCAGAAAGAGAATGAGAGGTATATGTGTGTAACAGGGATGGATAGGGGGTGGATTTGCTTTAAAAAGAACGCTAGAACTCTGGTTCTGGAAAGAAGATGGCAGAAGTCCACAGAGCACTTCAAAGCTCATGCATGTTCATCATGCTCATGAGATATTTTCAGCTTAGTGTTCCAAGATTCCCCTTAGAGATGGAGAAGCAGTCCCCCCAAATATGCTTCATTGCACAAGGCCACAGAGCGGGGTCTTCAGGTGCCAAACCCGGAGACGGTTATTTCCCTCTTATTTGAAAGCATTTTCAAATAACTAAAATAATACACACTCATACACCACGAGAGAGACATGAGTAGGAAGGGGTCAGCCAATTCAGGCTTGGCCACTTGAGGAATGCGAACCTAGCACCAGTCTCACAATCGAGGAGTTCAGGCAGAGAGAGAGAGAGAGAAGGTAACTTTCAGCATTGGCTTACCTTTCATGCTAGTGTGCCAGATGTGTCCTGTTCTCATGAGTACGGAGGCGTGGTCCCTGCTGCCCAGAGCTGTCATTACGTGGGCTGCCAGACGCACCATTTTAAATGGGACACAAAACAACGGTACTGCCCTGTTCCTGCCACAGAGGTCGTGTCAGACACAGAGGAAGATCACCACCATCATCATCAGCATCCCAACTTAAATGTGAGGGACCTGCTCTTCCCCCACTGCCTGGCCACTGTAAGGCCTCCTGCTTCAGGGCCACACGCCCTTTGTGAAGGGCCTCAGAGTGGCTCTGGTTAGGCTGTGCTGGGCTGCCTGGTGTCTGCATTGGTTTTGACTACGGGACGGCAAGGGTTAAATATGTCCAGAAGCAAACAGAGAAATAGGGGTACCCTGAGGAGGTAAAGGAGCCCCGGATGGTGAGTCAGGAGTATGGATTTCAGGAGAGCAGTGTGGCCTGGACAAGCGCCTTCCCCTCGGGGCTGTCTCCCCTTCTAAATCATGATGGGGGTAGCTGGAGGGGATGGCCCCATCTGCAGAAACTATGAGCTCTCCCCTGAGGAATGCAATGTCCAAGGGAGGAGTCAGGGCCTGGGGCCATCAAGGCCTCACAACCTGGTTTCCAGATGCGCCCCCAGAGCCAAAGGGACCAGCTTCCTCTTTGCTGAGCCACAGGCCTCTGAGGCCTCTGAGGCGGGTCAGGGCGCCCCCTGGCGGGGCTAGGGAGCAAGGCTCCCAGAGCTGTGGGATGTCTGAATGGACTAGGAAGCTTGACCCAAGCCACAAGAACCCATAGAAGTCGACTAGCCCAACCCCTTCATTTTCCAAATGGAGAAACTGAGGTTCACAAGAGCAGAAGATGCTTCCTCAGGTTGGGTTGCCAGATAAAACACAGGACTCCTAGTTAACTTTGAATTTCAGATAAACTAATATATATATTTGTATAAGTACAAGGGCTGTCCAGAAAGTATCCAGTCATGTAATATGAAAAATAGAGGCATTTATGGAGTTTTTATTTCCTGGACAGCCCTTGTATGTCCATGCAACATGTAGGACATACTTCTATTAGAAAATTATTTGTTAGGTGTCTGAAATTCAAGTTTAACCCGGTGCCCTGTCTTTTTCTTTGTTGGATCTAGCAACTCTACCTCCAGGCCTGCCCACTGAGTGAAGATCTGAGCTTGGATGGCAGCCCAGACATGGGCCGGGCATATTCTGTGTTATACCCAGTCTACGCCTTCCAGTAGCAGCCCTGCCCAGCACTCAGCAGGGGTGTGGGAAATACCTGTGGACATTGTTCTGGGAGATAGCAAGTAGACCGGTATCTGAATCCTGACTTTGAGGATCCCAGGAACATTTCAAAGGAAAGAAGGGAGATGGGTTCTCCCCACACACCCCAACCCCTGCTACCATCAAAACCCACCTTCGAGGCTTTGGTAATAGAGTTGCCTAGATCCCTGATCCAGTCTGATTTACAAGGTTAGGGAGGGGCCTGGGCATCTGCATTTTGAAAAGTCTCCCTTCTGTACATCAAAAGGTGATTTAGATGTCTAGCCAAGACTGAGACGTCCTGGGTTAGCTATAAGGAAGAACAGTGAGGGGATGCCAGGATGGCTCAGCAGGGTGAGCACTCATCTTGCAGCCCCTGGGTCCCAGGATCCATATGCTGAACTGGGGTGTACCCCCAGTTTGGCTCTCGTTTGGCTTCTGCCCTGGGTGTGCTTCCCATATAGGGGTTCCCCTGCTGGGGCATGCCTCCCATGTAGAAGGCTTCCCAGCCTGGTTCCTTGCCCTGCGCAGCCCCTTGTCCACCTGTGGAATGAAACTATATTGAAAATGAATGATGAGAGAGTCAAGGAAGCTCCTGGGAAAAGATGAGCAAGACCTGATCTTGAAGGTGGAAAAGATTCGGAGCAGCAGAGGGAAGTGGCAATGTGAGCAAATGGGAAATAATTGCAGGACACAGGAGTTGTGTCTCATTCATAGCTGGTGTCCAATAAGTGACCTCTCTAGCCATGTCTCCTATCATTCCCCATCTCAGTCATAATACTTTAGCCACAATGGTCTCTTCTCTGAGACAAGCCAAGTTCTACCCTGCCTCAGGGTCTTTGCACTTGCTGCCGCCTCTGTTGAAACTACACTTTCCACCCAGCTTCTCATGAGTGCTTGCCTCTTCATCACTCCCAGGTTTCAGTTCAAATGTCACCTCCTCAGAGAAGCCTTTGCTGTCTACACATCTCACTCCCACTTTCTCTCCTCACTCCAGTGGTCACAGGTTGTAATTATTATCTCATTTATCCACTTTTGTTGACTGACACCCACCTACCCAGTGCAAAATACAAGCTTCATGGAAACAGGGACCCAAGCTCTTTTGTTTACTGCTATGCTTCTAGCCCTGAGGACGCTTCTTGGGACATATTAAGTTCTTAGTCAATATTTGTTAAGAAAATGAATTAGTTCATTAATGAGAGGTGAGGCAAGGAGAGAGTAGGAAAACCTCTGGAACTAAGGAAAAGGGCAGGTGGATACTGGGGTCTAGAAAACAAAGAGGGGAAGCTCCTTGACTTGGATCTTAGCAATGATTTTTTTTTAGACATGACACCAAAAAGTGCAAGCAACAAATGGGAAAATCAACAGGCAGAACTACATCAAACTAAAAACTGCATGGCAAAGGAGACAATCGGCAAAATAAAACAGGCAACCTAAAGAATGGGAGAAAATATTTGCAAACAACTTATCTAATAAAGGGTTAATATCCAAAATACATAAAGAACTCACATAGCAAATAAACAATCTGATTTAAAAATGGGCAAAGGATTTGAACAGATGTTTTTCCAAAGAAGATACTCAGATGTCCAACAGGTACATTCAGTGCTCAACATCACTAATTATCAGGGAGATGCAAATCAAAACCACAATGAGATATCACCTCATACCTGTTAGAATGGCTATCATCAAAAACACAAGGGTAAGTGTTGGTGAGGGTGTGGAGAAAAACCTTCATGCATTCTTGGTGGGAATGTAAATTGGTGCAGCCACTATGGAAAACTGTGTGAAAGTTCTTCAAAACATTAAAAATGGAACTACCATACTATCTAGCAATCCCACTTTTGGGAAATGAAAACACTACCTTGAATATCTGCATGTTCACTGCAGCATTATTCACAACAGTCAAGACATGGAAACAATCTAACTGTTCATCAACGGTGAGTGGGTAAAGAAATCTCTCTCTCTCTCAATGGAATATTATTCAGCCGTAAAAAGAGGGAAATCATGCCTTTTGTGACAACATGGAAGGACCTAGAGGACATTATGCTAAATGAAATTGGTCTGACAGAGAAAGTCAAACACTGTATGTTCTCACTAATACCTGGAATCTAAAAATGCTGAACTCATAGAAGTAGAGTAGGATGGTACCAGGGGCTGAGTAGTGGGAGAAATGGGGTATTGATCAAAGGGCACAAATTCCAAGCAGAAGGTAACTAAGTTCTTCAGATCTGATCTATAGCATGGTAACTATAATTAACAATACTGTGTCATACACTTGGAAGTTGTTCAGAGAGATCTTAAATGTTATCACCACACACATACAAAAAGGTCATTTTGTGAGGGGATGGAGGTGTTAATTAGCCTTATTTTCATAAGCACTTTGCAATACATACATGTGTCAAATCATCACTTCATATACCTTAAACATACATTTGTTATATACCTATAATATCTCAATGAAGCTGGACAAAGTTTTACAAAACAAAAACAAAATAAAGCCACTACATTTCACATATCTCTGCTAGTTCAGTAATATTTCTTTTTCCATCTATTAAAAGAAGTCTCAGGTCTCTGGTTACACATTTGCCAAGGGGTGTGGCTACAAATGCAAGCGGATAGGAGTGGGTCAAAATGGTGACTGCAAAAGTGCCACAGGTGTTGTCATGTGATGGTGAACGATTCTTGGTAAAGTTCTGGACAAAGCAAGTGCAAGCATCTATCAATATCCATACAGAGGCCTTGCAATTCAGTGTATCTTAAAGCACTGTAAAGCAAACAAACAAAAAACCACAAACAAGAAACCCAAACAACTTTGTTAAGTGTGTAAAGGAGAGTTAAATTCCAGGCTCAGATACTTATACACAGGGTTTCTTCATTGGGTCCTTCAAAAGCCGTGTGGGATATGAGACAATGCTTCACTGAGCAGAGCTGTCTCAAGCATTGCAGGACATCTAGTCTCTCAGCCCCTCTGTCCACTAAATAAATGCCAGCTGTCTCCACAGTCCCAACCTCACACGTCTCCAAAAGGACCACAGGGGGCGGTACACCTCCACTGAGAACCTCTTTCTTGGCGTCTTACCGAGCGCTACCCGAGAGGCCAGTAGGGGGCAGCCGCACGCAAGAAATGGGACCTCCTAGGCCTGTGCACCCCAACCTTGGCGGTCGGCCAGGAGCCGCCCTGCCTGTTGGTTCTCAAAGGCGCATTGAGGGATCATCTGTTCCCCCACATTCCTCCTCCACACATTCTACAGGCGAGGGAAACTGAGTTGCAGAAAAGAAGAGATTTGAGATTTGCTCTGTATCTACTCTTAGTGGCACCGTCAGAAAAGGCATGCAAGTAGCAGAAGCCCAAAGCCCTGCAATGCTATCATCCCGGTGCCCTGAGAAGCATTATCTTCACATCCCCAGTTCTCAGCCATGGGACAGACAGGCAGGGGCTCACGGGCCCCAAAGCTGGCTCCGGGGCTGAGTGGACAGCAGTGTGAGAGAGGAGCGAGGCCTGCAGACCTGGTCCTAGCTGCTCCCTGGCTATAACCGGAAGACCACGTGACCCCAGCCCCTGGCTTCTGGTCTCTGAGCCTTCAACTCTTCTTTTGCAATTAAAATAATATGCACATGGTAAAAAGCCATCTGACAGAAACATCAAGTGTGCAGAAGGGTGTAAAATGAAATCAGAATGTCTCCTCCTCAAGTCCCATTTTATTAATACAACATATAAGGATATAGGTATGTGCATATATACTTTTTGTTACACAGATTAGATTGTACTATACATTTTACCATGTGCTTCGTTTTGAATTTAAAACATCACTAGTAATTGTTCCATAGCAATGATTACAGGGTCCAGCGGAGGTAATGCCCCCCCCTTTTTATATCTTTTTTTTTTTTTTTTTTATAGAGAGTAATTATTTTATCTTCAGTGCATATTTATTTTTATTTTACTTTTGACAGATAGAGAGAGAGACAGAGACAGAGACAGCTAGAGAACCGAACTGTGGGAACTCCCCAGTTCAGCATGTGGGTCCGCCTGGGCCGGAGCCGGGATTCGATCCTCGGTCCTCGGGGCCTCAAAGCGAGC
>PVKE010004471.1:0-11426 GCA_004027555.1 Craseonycteris thonglongyai | reverse complement strand
ACCCCCCCCCCTTTTAAAATATTTATTTTTATTTTTATTGTTTTTTGACAGAGAGAGACAGAGAGAAGGGGGAGGGCCCAGAGCAGTCTCCATAGTTGACAGCATTAGTTTTCCATATAGTTTCACTCCACAGGTGGGTACAGGGCTGCGCAGGGCAGGAACTGGGCTAGGAGCCTCCCACATAGGCCCCAGCAAGAACTGGACTGGGGTCACACCCCAGTTCAGCACATGGGTCCGCATGCGCCAGGCCCGGGATTCAATCCTCGGGCTCCGGGGCTGCAAAGTGAGCACTTAACCCGCTGAGCCATCCCGGCTTCCCCAGTAATGCCCTTTTTAAAGTAGTATAATAGAAATGCATGTATTGTCTTAGTAACCTTAGTACCCAAATTAAAGCTTTAGTATAGATTACCAGCTCATAAAAAAGGAGCATTACTTCTGCTGGACCTTGTATATTTGCCTCCTTCCTTCCAGTGCCTGCACAATATTCCATAGTGTGAATGTCCCACAGTTTAATGTTGTATATTACCTGCTGACAACCCTGCCTTATGCGCTCTCTCTCTCTCTCTCTCTTTTTTAAAGATTTATATTGTTTGAGAGAAGGTGAGAGAAAAAGAGAGAGAGAGAGAGAGGAGGGAGGGCCCAGAGCAGTCTCCAGTGTTGTACATCATTAATTGTGACATAGTTTCATTCCACACAGGTGGATGTGGAGCTGCGTCACAGTTCAGCATATGGGTTTGCACGGGTCAGGGCCGGGATTTAATCCCCAGACCTCACAGTTGCAAGGCAAGTGCTCAACCTGTTGAGTCATCCCGGCATTCCTGTCTCTTGAAGTGTCTTGCATGACAAAACACACTACAGGGAACAACCTTGTACATACACAGCTCTGTGCACATGTGCAAGAATTTCTGTAGGAGGAATTCCTGGAAGTGGAATTGCTGGGTCCAAGAATATATCTGTGTTGAAAACATTGACAGACGTGACCAAGATTTCCTCCAAAACACATCAGCTCCAACTTTCTCCTCTGGCGTTGGGGAAGCCCATTCCTAGCTGCTGGCCAGCAAGGGGACGTGCTCATCTTTGGGGCCCCAATTTTTTCTATCCATGGAATAAGAGGGTTGGACTGGATGATACCCAGAGTCCTTTTGCAGCCCTAACTTTCTAGATCTGTGGCTTTTTCCTCCGTGATGCCAAGCCTGGGGAGTGGAACGGGGCCTTGAACTTAAGTAGCAGATCTCTCTTCTTACCCATCTTTCTGTCTCCCCTCCCCTCCCCTTTCCTCTCCCACTCCAGTCCCCTGAGAGTAGAAGATGGGTGAGCCCAACAGTCAGCAGACCCAGGTCTGGATTGCTGTGGGAGTACGTCCTTCCCGTCTGCCCATTTTCCCACCTGGTTTAGCAACTTTTGCCTTCCCTCCCAGGGCTCCCATACTGGGCTCTTGAGATAACATCTAATGAAGTCTTTTGCCAAAAGCATGCCTTTTTCTGCCCCTGGAAGGAATTATTTTCACTTGTTCTGAAGAAGAGTCTCTGCATGTAGCTGTAACTCCTGCCAAGAAACCCGAGAGGCCCTGAATTCCTCAGAGCCTGGGTCCTAGAATCGTTTAATCTGCTGGCTGCTCCCTTCCAAGGGGCGCTGAGATGATGGAGTTACGAGCTGCTTAAAGGCTTAGAGGTGTCAGTTTGAAGGCAGGAGAGAGTGAGGGAGCGTCTGCCGCCACTTGGCTCGACCTCTTAGATGAAAAGAATTTGGGAGAAGGGAGTGTTTACAGGGATCAGTGGAGACACCCCAGAGGGGCCAGAGCTCCCCCCCGGGGCTTATCAAAGATGACAGCGATTGACATCATCAGAGCCCTTGAGCAAGACTCTGACTCCTTCCACCCCGAAGTCACTCAGCGTGGGGATTCTCAGAGCGTGAAGGCTCACGGGGATGGGGAGGACCATCGAGTTGCTTCACTTTGTACAACTTCAGGGGCTCTGTTTACACCCCTGACGACACAGTGAGTGGTGCCCCAGAGAGGCACAAAGTGCTGCTGATGACAATAATATGGCAGCCGGCGCGGGCTTTTAAAAATGTAAGAAAAATGAATGATTTCTTGTTCCACTCCAAACCCATAAATCTCTCTGCAGGATCCAGCCCCTCTGGCTCCGTAAGCTCCGAACACACTGACCTTTTCCCCGCTCCCCAAACAGGCCCAGGGGCCTAGTTAGTTCCTGCTTCAGAGCCTCTGCACAAGCTGCCCCCAGATCTGCCCAAGTGATGACTTGGCATTCAATGCTCAAGTTGCTTGCAGACTGGGGCTCTTTCTGTGGGCTCCCATCTCCCATTCCAAGTTCCAGCCCCAAAGAGCTAGGTCAGCGGACCCCCGTGTCTGCTGTGTAGACAGACAACAGACAGGGTAGCGTGCTTTGAGGGGTAGCCCGATGTGCCCTGAGGTCCCTGTCACAGCACCTTCAATTCCCAACCATTTCTCTTTCATCCGAGTCAGCACTATGTCTCCTAAAAGACTCCTATTAGAACAGAAATACTCTATCCAAATCTCATCCCTTCGGAGAGATGTGTTTCTCAGATAAGCTGAGGTGCAAAAGCAAAGAATAGGACTCTGAGGGAGGAGGAAACTCCAGGGGGGTGGTGATGGTGCTGGTGTTTGTTACAGAGGTGGAAGTTCAGGGGTCTGGGCTTGGGGGGTAGGAGAGTGGAAGAGAGGTGTGGCCCCCACACCGACCTCTGCCAATCTCATCATGCCTCAGACTGGCCTCAGGCTTGAAAAAACAAAGAACTGTTCAGATTCCAACCAACAAACACAAGCAGCAAACAAAGAGCTGGTTGTGCTGCAGATAACCAGTCCCACGGGTGTTCTGGGTGTAGTGGGAAGCAAGGCCTGGGGTTTGCAAAGGACGGCCCTCAGAACGCTGAGGAGGGAGTGGACCCTCCCCTACCTCCCTGCCCCCCCTGCCCACCACCCCTGCAGTGAGGGAACAGTCTGCATCGGGGCACCTCCCAGGGGGACTGGACCACACCATCTGAGCCCTGTTCACTCATCCTGCCCTCCTGGGGGGCAGGGGGGACCCAGGGGCTGTGTGTCGTGTTTGGACAGCTGGGAAGGGCAGAAAACCAGCAAGTTCTTCAAGGCTCTGCTATTGATACTCTTGCTCAAAAGTTCAGAACTGTCCACACCCTGCTCCCTCCAGTCAGCTAGAAACACCTGCGAGAGACTCTAATGGAACACATCATGTCACCAGTGGGACTGGACCTGAGCAGCCGTGGTGCTGTTAGCAAGGTCTGTCCCCTTCATCCTCTGCTGCTCCAGAGAGGGAAGTGGAGCCAGGAACGGCCGCCATGAGGGCTGCTGGGGAGGCCTCCAAAGTGACAGCGTTTTCCTCCTTCTCTCCCTCTTCAGGCTCGATCTGTTCTTCAAGGCTCCTCCGAAGTCCTTTCCAGTCTGTGCAACTGTCCTTCCCCGAGTCCCAACGGCTGTTTTCTTCACCCGGCACTTTGCCCAGGCAGCCCGCGTATCGGATGCCTGATACCTCTCCCCAGCTCACCCGCAGGCTCCGTGAAGGCACAGTGCTGAGCTCGCCATAGGAGCTCGAGAGAAGCCTCACGCTGGATGGAACCTGGGTCACCCTCACTGACCACCTCCCTTACACTGCACATGGGCAGACTGAGGCCCAGAGAGGGCCAGGGGTTTGCACAAGGGACAGCGGAATAGGGCTGAGGGATTTGTTGGATTAAGAAACAAGGATAAGGGGAAGCTGGGATGGCTCAGCAGGTTAAGCGCTCACTTTGCAGCCCTGGAGCTCGAGGATCGAACCCAGGCCCTAGCCCATGAGGACCCACATGCTGAAATGGGGTGTGCCCCCAGTTCAGTTCTTGCCGGGCCTATGTGGGAGGTTCCCGGCCCAGGTCCTGCCCTGAGCAGCCCCATGCCCACCTGTGGAGTGAAACTATATGGAAAACTAGTGCTGTCAACTATGGAGACTGCTCTGGGCCTTCCCTCTTCTCTCTGTCTCTCTCTTTGTCAAAAAACAATAAAAATAAATCTAAAAAAAAAGAAACAAGGATAAGGATGATCCCTGTGGTGTGTCCACATTGCCAGGCATGGAAGACAGAATTTCAACTGATGAATCTGGGTGCCCTTCAATTTCTGGATAAATCACATTTCAAGAAATCAAATCATATTTTAGCTATTTGGAAGTACTGGGGTTAAAGAAATTGTATAGGTTATCGTTCCTTAAAGTCAATCATCAGTCAGGATTCTTTGATTGTGAGCAACAGAAACTGACTCCAGCTAATTTAGCAGAAAGGAAATGTACTAGAAGGATGTGGGGTTGCTTGCAGAACAGAAGGAAGAGTGGAGACCCCAGGAGGGGAGAGGGCTGGAAATTGGGTGGCTTTGGGGGTGCAGGTAGGAGAATCCATCAACAGAGGCATCGGGGACCACAGGTTTGATCAGCCCAGATAGAAAGGCTCAGCTTGAATCATGTGTCCATCTCTTGGTCAGAGACAAGATCACAGACAAGGGGGAGACACAGGCAATTCAGCAAAAGGAAATCCCTAGAAGTGGTGGAAGAGGCAAGAAACACAGCCATACTTTAGCTTATTGGTTTAGAACCGGGATCTGCAAACTGCTACTGCCTATTTGTGCAAATAAAGTTTTATTGGAATACAGCCATGCCTGTTTGGTTCTATGTGTTGTCTGTGGCTGCTTTCCCAATACAAAGACAAAGTAGGGGAGTTGCAACAGAGACTGTATGGCCCACAGAGTCTAAATTATTTACTATCTGTCCCTTTATAGAAGAAGCTTGCTGACTCCTGGCTTAGAGCCCTGGGCCACCTCCATCACTCCCTTGTGGCCTGACCTTGGGTAGGACCCTTTATTCAGAAGAACTCTTGTTTAATCCTTTGCAAATTGATGTGTTGGGGCTGTGTATCCTTCATATGTCTTCCCAGCTTAATTTAGCCCAATTGTTCCATAAGCAGATACAAGTAGTCTTCAATAAATAGTCCTACTTCATACCCTTTAGGATGGCTATTGTTAAAACAAAACAGAAAATAACAAGTGTTGGTGAGAATGAGAAATTAGAACTCTTGTGATGGTTGGTGAGAATGTAAAACGGTGCAGCCACTATGGAAAATAGTATAGTGATTCCTCAAAAAATTAAAATTAGAATGACCATATGATCCAACAATTCCACTTCCGGGCTTATACCCCAAAGCATTGAAAGCAGGGTCTCAAAGAGACATTTGTATGCATGTATCCATAGCAGCACTATTCACTTTAGCCAAAAGGTGGAGACAACCCAAATGCCCACTGGCAGATGAGTGGATAAAGAAAATTTGGTGGGGAAGCCGGGATGGCTCAGTGGGTTAAGCGCTCACTTTGCAGCGCCAGGGACCAGGGATCGAATCCCGGCCCCGGCCCATGCGGAACCATATGCTGAACTGGGAGCTCCCCCAGTTCAGTTCTCTCTCTGTCTCTGTCTCTGTATCTCTCTCTCTGTCAAAAATAAAAATAAATAAATAAATAAAATATATAAAAAAAAAAAAGAAAATTTGGTATGTACACACAATGGGATATTATTCAGCTTTAAAAGGGAAGAAAATTCTGACACATGCTCCAACACAGGTAGACCTGGAAGACATTATGCTCAATAAAATAAGCCAGGTACAAAAGGACAAATACTGTATGGTTCCACTTACGAGAAGTCAAATTGATAAAGTAGAATGGTGGTTGGCAGGGGCTGGGGAGGGTTTTGGCAAAGGAGAGTTGTTGTCTGATGGGTATACAGCCTCAATTCTGCAACATGAAAGAGTAGCTACACAATGCAAATATGCTTAACACTACTGAACTGTACGCTCAAAATGCTTACCATGGTGCATTTTGTGTTACATATTTTATTACAATCTAAAAATTTTTAAATTAAGTCTCTAAAGCTATTATGTGACTTAGTGAACCATGGACGCTCCCCAAGGGTGGGCATTTGGGCCTATCTTGTGCACTCTTGTATTTATTGTCCCTAGGATGGTGCCGGGCAGGGAGCAGATGCTCAGCACATGTTTAGGGTGGGAGTGAACCCCAGCCACTTTGCAGAAATGTTTTAGCCACAACTCCTTTAAGTGTGAGGGTGACATCGCAACCACAGTTTGAAGGACAAGCCAAACCCCAGAGGGTCCCCAGGGGACTTGCCCTTTCACCTACTTTGGGCCCACAGATGGATTGGCACAGCTGGCATAGGGCCAAGGGAGCCAACCACGCGTGGGCTGTGACATCCCAGGACCTACCCAGCGCCAGACCTCACCAGCACGCTTATGGGAAACTTAAATAAACAGTCATGTCTCAAGGCACCCTTAGTGAAGTTGCACTATCAGACGTGACTAGGTCAAAATGAGACCTGAAATTAGGACAAAACAACACAAATAACTGCACCCAAGAGGCACGCTCTGCCTCATTTCTTTCTTTCTCTTTCTTTCTTTCTTTCTTTCTTTCTTTCTTTCTTTCTTTATTTATTTATTTATTTATTTGGAACTGAACTGGGGGCCTCACCGCATTCTGGAAGCACTCCCCAGTTCAGCATCTGCCTCATTTCTGATACAGTAGCTCTGTGTTGGCCGTGTTGGGTCGGGGTCCATCTGTCCTCCAACTTGCTCAACTCCAAATGAGGGATCTATGACCTGCCTTTCACTGTTCTTCTGCGTTCTGACAATAGTGTGAACTCCTCAAATGAGAGCATTTTTAGAGAAAGATGAGCTCTTATTTTAACTTTCACTAGGGAAAGTTTGAAAGATACACAGAGGTATACAAGCTGGCCTAACGAACCCGATGCCCAACCCCCAGCTGCAGCCATGATCAGTTCACATCCAATTTGCTTCATCTCTATTCGCACCCTCTTCTCTTTCTATCTTTTTATAGTTTATGTAAACTTTTACTGGGGGGTGGGGAGCAAAAATTATATATAACAGCAAAGTGTACCAATCATAAGTGTACAGATCAATGGATTGTCACAAATTGAACACATCCATGTAGCCATTACCCGGTTCAGGAAACAGAGCATTCATTACCCACTCTCTGGAAGCCCCTCCTGTCTCCTGGAAAGATTCTTCCTGATTTCCGGGTTCATATTTTTATTTTGCTGAGGAACAAAAACAGAGCTCCAACAGAGAAAATGACAGCCCCAAGATGACAGAGCTGAAGGCACTGCTGCTTCTATAAGTATGATGGCTGTACAGAACACACCCCTCTGGGCAGCCACAGCACCTATGCAGCAGAACACTCAAGGCACCCAGTTGCTCACTACGCAGTGGGTGCTGGCATCAGGGCATGGGTGCACCTGCCCTTTGTGGGGACCGTCCCTACATTCTGGCTGTTCCCAGGGTTCTTTACTGACCTCTCCTCTCCTCATCCTGTTAAGCCAAGAAGCTTATTAACAAGATTGTGAGGGATACCGGATAGCTCAGCAGGTTGGGTGTTTGTCTTGCAAGCGTGAAGTCCCGGGATCGAATCCCAGCCCTGGCCCGTGCAAATCCATATGCTGAACTGCAGCACAACTGGTAACTGCAGTGAAGGTTCTCGCCTCCTACACAGGAAATGCCTAGTTCAGTTCCCACCCCACATAGCCCCACACCCACCTGTGCAGAAGGAAACCATGTCACAACTAATGATGCACAACTACAGAGACTGCTCTGGGCTCTCCCCCCTTCTCCCTCCCTCTCTCTCTTTTTCTCATCTTCACTCAAACAAGAAACTAAATCTCTTTTTTTTTTTTAAAGAAAGAAAGATTGTGCCAGAAGAGTCTTTAGAGACCTGATCATCTAATGGTTTGTTTGTTTTTTTAAGAAAAAGAAAAAATACCCACAAAACTTTATTCTTAAAGTTCCCTAAATTAGTGGGTTGTTGTTGCAAAAAAAAAAAGTCTAATGATAGAGAAACCTACAGCAAGCATAGAGCATTCCTTTGCCTGGACAGCGAGCTCGTCAGGGGTACCCGTGGCTGCCTGGTAGATGGGCATTAACCGTGTGTGATGTGTTTTAACAGCTAGAAGAGAAAGCTGCATCTTTTCTCTTCCTCCTCCTTGGCGTTATTGTGCTGTTAAAGGTTGGATGAGAAGGAGGTGGGAAGCGGGTAGAGTGATCGCCCCTGGCCCGGCACCACTCAAGCCCGGTTTTCTCATTGGGGTGTGGCATGGGGTAGACAGAACAATGGGAGTGTTCCCAACACTAAGGTTTCCGTAAGCAGGATTGAGTCCTGAATAGAAGGCTAGAGCAGGATGCACAGCCCAGTGTGTAACCACGTCATCCTTTGTATGAGCGACGGTGGAGAAGGCAGAGCAGCTACGTAGATTCCTGGGATCTCTCCCACCAGAGTATGGGTTAAACCCAAGTCTCCTGACTCACAGGGCAGTGGTCTTTGTACTATTCCACCTGAGCTCCCAGGATAATCCCAATTTTTCTATTCTGTCCCATTTACCCCCCCACACATGCATGTGTGCTTGCTGTTCTATAGGTGTCAATTCTGTGAAACAAGGTCACTGGGGCAACAAATCTAAGAGCTTGTCCTTGAAGAGCCAAGTTGGCTAGGAAAGTCCTGGCCCGTGAGTGTGTGTAGCAGTCAGAACTAAGTGGGGGGCAATGACAGAAACTGAGATCGACTGAGCTTCAGGGAAAAGGGATTCATTGGCGGGTCCTGTAACCAGCAAGCTGAGCATCCGGGCTGTCTTCCCTCCACCTCTCAGCTCCGTCCTCTCTGCCTGTTGGCCTCTCCCTTCTGCTGCTGAGCTGTCTGTGCATAGATGGGTGTGGTGGGCTGAATAATGGCCCCCAAAGGTGTCTGTGCCCTACTGCCTGACTCATGACTGTGTTATCTCACGTGGTAAAAGTGACTTTGCATACGGGATTTAAGTTAAGGATCTTGAGATGGGGAGATTATGGTGGATTATCCAGTGAGCCCAAGGTAATTGGGTAATGACAGGCGTTATTACAGAAGGGGGCAGGAGGGTCATAGTGGGAACAGGAGATGTGATGACAGAAGCAGAGGAGAGGGAGAGGGGGAGATAAAGAGAGAGAGCAAGAGAAAGAGAGAGAACACACATGCTTTGAAGATGCTATTCTGTTGGCCTTGGAGATGGAAGAAGGAGCCACAAGCCAAGGAATGGAGGGGCTTCTAGGAGCTGGAAAAGTCAAGGACATGTATTCTCCCCTAGATGTTCCAGAAGCAATGTGGCCCGCATCACACAATACATGGACAATGTCATGTAGAATTGTACACCTGGAACCTATGTAATTTTTGCCAACCAATGTCACCCCAATACATTTAACAATTAAAAAAAAAAGGAATGTGAAACAGACAACACCTTGATTTTAGGACTTCTGACCTCCAGAACTGTAAGATAACCAATTTATGTTCTTTTAAACCATTACCATTGTGGTCATTTGTAACCATAGCAATAGGAAACGAGATAAGAGGCTCGAATGCTTAGCTTTATAGCTTCTCAGTACTAATCCAGTAGTTCGGGAGGGCAGCGGAAGCTCCTTCCTCCTGAAGTCCCCATGGGACCTAGAGGAAGATTCGCTTTGGCCACAATCAGGTCCTGAGACTGTCTACTGTGGAGTAAGAAAGCTGTCCCAGCCTGGGTTGTGTGTCCACGGTGGCAGTTTGGGTGGGGACACTGCAGTCAAAGGGCCCCTCAGAGTCAATCGGAATGAAGAGGACAAGGCCTGCTGGACAGATGACAGGTAACACATGCACCCCATGGTAGGGACTATTGGGAGAGCCATGTGAGGAGCTGAAACCAAAGGCTGCATAAGGAGCTGCTGACGGTAGGGGGAAGGTGGGTGAACCACAGGAGGGGCTGACAGAATGGCCTGAAAGGTTCTGGGCCCTTCAGAACCACATGGGAACTCTTGTTGCTCCTTGAAGAGTTGCCAGTATGGATATTGGGGAGAGAAGAAGATTCGGGGTATGTGTGGGTGGGTGGGGGGCATGCACAGGAGGTAGCAGAGTACAGTGGTCAAGCTCTGAGATGTCTGGGCTCCTCTACCACTTACTAGCTGAGCAACCTGAGGTAAAGTTCTTCATTTCCACTAAGTTCTTCATTTCCTCATCTGTGAAATGGGCACAATAGTGGTCCCTACCTCGTGGGGCCATTGAGAGGAGTAAATCAGATCGGCATGGTGTCCAGCACACAGTAATGGTAGCTCTCACTTTAATGAAGGAGAAACACCTTCAATGCATGAGAGATTTTGAGGGGACCACTTGCTTCGTGGGGTCCTGGAAGACAAAACCAGGGCCACAGGGTAGAAACCCTAGTCCAACATAAGGAAGCATTTTCTCTGGATCATTGGAAGAAGGGCCAGGCTGCCTGGGAGGTACTGAGCACCATCACAGACCGCTCAGGTGGACAGTGAGGGCCGTTTGGGGGGAGGGAGTGGAGCGGATACATCACGTTGGAGGATGGAGTGGTTGTCTTTTTAGCTCTCCGCTTGCTCTGAGAGCCGTGGTGCTCAGCCTCCGGGAAGCCTACCCCATGTGAGGTGGGCAGCTGCGGTTTTAGGAACTCTCCCCAGGCTCCATCAAGCCCGCACACATTTGGGTTCGGACATGCCCGGCCTGGGATCTCTTCCAGGCCTTCCACTTGCCTCCCAGAGCCGGACGCCGTCCCTAACTTGTTCCGCTGGAGTGGAGAGAGTGGAGGAGCTGGTGTGTGCTCAGCAACCTCCTCAGGACTTCCACGTGGAAGGCCTGGGAAAGCAGCTTCTGTCTCGGAGATCATCAGCCCCTGGCAGCCCACTGGGGAGAGGACTGTATCCACAGTTCACCCTTTGACCACTTCCTGAGTACCAGCCACTGTCTGGAGCTTTCTTATCAAAGTGAATTCAGCTCAACTACATAGCAAAAAGAGAGAGAAAAAAAGCCAAACAGCCGTAGTTTACATAGAAAAAAAATTTTTTTTCATTGTCAAATTTATTGGGGTGACATTGATTGATATCAATGACATTGTTTCCGGGTGGACAGTTCTACATTACATTGTCTATACATCGTACTGTGTGCTCACCACCCAGAATCAGCTCACTTTCCATCACTATATTTGATTCCCCCTCTCTACTCCCCCCACCCAGCTCTCCCACTTACCTCCCCTCTTACCCTCAGGTAACCACTAAACTATTGATGTGTCCATGAGTCTTTGTTTCTTTGTTACTTGCAGTTTTATATCCCACCTAGAAGAGGTCATATGTTTCTTGAGTCTTTCAGTCTGACTTATTTTGCTTAATAAGATGTTTTCAAGGTCCATTCATATTGTCACAAATTGCTGTATTTCATCTTTTCTTTTTTTTAAAAGATTTATTTTTATTGCTTTTGACAGAGAAAGAGAGAGATACAGAGACAGAGAGAAGGAGGAGGGCCCAGAACAGTCTCCATAGTTGCACATCAT
>PVKE010004470.1:0-64462 GCA_004027555.1 Craseonycteris thonglongyai | reverse complement strand
GCTGATTCTGGGTGGTGAGCACATAATGCAATGCATAGATGATGTAATATAGAGTTGTACACTTGCAGGCTATATTGCCGACCAAAGTCACCCTAACAAACTTAACAGTAATAAAAAAAAAAAGAATGTACTCTTCAGTGCTCTCTCAGACCTACTGAATCAGAACCCTCATTGTAATAGCTTAAGGGAATGTGTGTCCAATAAAGTTTGAGAAGCATTGTTCTAGGTCATGGGAATATATATGTGATGTTCCACATATGATCAGAATTGGAAAATTCAGAGGATTTTGCCATCCTGTCTCCAGATTGGTTGGTTTTTCATAAAAGTGTTACAACTCAAAAACTGTTCTGTTTTTAAAAACACTTGCCCTTAAAAGTGTTCCTTCTGGGGAAGCCGGGATGGCTCAGTGGGTTAAGCGCTCACTTTGCAGCACCGGGGACCGGGGATCGAATCCCAGCCCCAGCCCGTGCGGAACCATATGCTGAGCTGGGAGCTCCCCCAGTTCAGTTCTCTCTCTCTCTCTCTCTCTCTCTCTCTCTCTCTCTCTCTCTCTCTCAAAAATAAAAATAAATAAATAAAAATATATTTAAAAAAAAAAAGTGTTCCTTCCATGACACTCTCCAATCAGATAAATGATCATAATCACAGGTCCTTTTAAATTTATAGATTTTTGGAGCTGAAAGAGCCCTTAAGTATTATCTAACACTAGTTTCAATTTTCTCCTTTTACAGAAGAGAGCCGTGGGCAGGAGATTTTCAGAACGGGGCCATCTAAATGAGACTTCCTCCCCATCTGCTCTCAAATCCAAGCGACTTGTCTGTCAAGAGCCAGGACCTACAGAGGGTGTAAATGAGACCTTAGGCTCCCAGTAGGGACAACTTGTCCAGTCCCCATACCTCCACTCCTCTACCCCCAACACCCCCACCCCACCCCTGTTTCTTCTTGTGGTGCTGAGCTAGGTGAGCTCTGGGAAAGGGATAGGGCTTGTGAATCAAGGTGTGCAGACCCTGAGGGTGATACTCTGTCCTACCTGAGTGTGTCAGGATTCCTTCAGGGATGTACAGGTTTGAATAAATCTTCCCTGTCATGGTGCTGGGAGAGCCCAGTGATCTGAGAGCAGGGGTGCTTCCTGTAGGTGCCTCAAAGTAGGATTGATTCTATACCAGGCTCACAGGGAAAGGACCCCTTGCCCCAAGAGTTTCCAAATTTTTAGAGTAGTACCAAAAAAAAGAGACAAAGAAAAAAAAGAAAAAGAAAAGAGCCTGATTATTTCAATCATCAATCTATCTAGAGGTGTCCAGAAGCCAGAGGACAAATACATTACAATAATTGGATCACACACCCAATGGCACAGGTGGAGTTCACAAATGGCTTCCTACATAACAAGACATTAAAAGAGAGCAGTTAGGAACAAAACTACACAATAGCGAATAAAATAAAAAGACTTCTTAGACCTTTTTTTAAAATTTGACAAAATCAGTAGGTGAGTCAAGAGGGTGGGTGGTACCTGATGGGAACTGTACCTGTGGCCGGGAAGATGGAGGATCATCAGCATCAGACATCGTAGAACAAAACACGCAAAGAGATGAAAATCTTTTTTTTTTAAGATTTATTTTTAATGTTTTTGACAGAGAGAGAGAGAGAGCAACAGAGAGACAGAGAGAAGGGGGAGGGCCCAGAGCAGTCTCCGTAGTTGTGTGTCATTAATTTTTTATAGTTTCACTCCGCAGGTGGGCACAGGTCTGCACAGGGCAGAAACTGGGCTGGGGGCCTCCCACATGGAAACTTGGCCCCAGCGAGAACCAAACTGGGGGCAACCCCAGTTCAGCATATGGGTCTGCATGGGCTGGGGCCGGGATTTGATCCGAGGACCTTGGGGCTGCAAGACGAGTGCTCAACCCGCTGAGCCATCCTGGCTTCCCCAAGAGATGAACATCTTAAGGGAAGAAGTGAGAGATTTGGAAAGTGAGTACAGGATACTTACCAAGTGAACAACACACAATCTAAAAGAAGAAGAAGGAAAACATGAAATAGAAGAAATAATTTTAAGTAACTTAGGAGAAATTTTGCTAAACTAAAGAAAGGCCTGTTTTTTTCACAGTGAAAAGGCTCAGAATTTTTGATTGATGAGATAAACAGACATCCTGGTAAAACAAGTTTCCAGACTTTTCCTTTTTTGACTGTCACTGGACTTCTTATCTGCTTCACAGGAAGCTACAGGACAGTGGACTCTGATCTTTTGGCAATTGAAAGAAACCCCAAGAATCTTAGACTAGGCATTTACAGTTGTTTACCTAGTAAGGTGACAGAATGTACCAACTGAAGACTAAATTATGGAGTACCCACTTTGAGGTATATACTTGTGACAAGGACCTTTCCAAAGACTAAATGAACCAGAACAGAGACTTTAAGTTGGGGAAAAACAAAATAGGAAAGAATTGGAGATGATAATGCACTGATTTGATAAATAGGTCATTAAATATTAATGAATTAGGATAGAACATGATATTGGAGTCCCATTTATGAAACCTGAAAACAAACCACAATCAAAAGTGAAGTGTAATTCCATGTTCAACTATCTCAGCAAAACCTCAGAATTAAGAGTACAAGGGGAAGTAAAAAACGTTCCAGATTTTAATTGGGGAGGGGGAAGAGATGGTTGGGAAGAGGAAAGAAAGGGGACAATAAAAGAATTCTAAAGATTTTATGTCATTAGGTTACAAGGAGAAATCAGAAGAAAGAAATCAATAGGGGAAATAGTGGGTCTCAGTGTGAGAAATAGCTTTGAAATAATAGGGCAATAGAGTCATTTAGTCTGATTTATAAAGTACGATGAAGTCAGATCACGAATTGAATGGAATGTGGTAGAACTTTGAAGTTAACAAGATAAAAATGAAATGTATAACAACATGATCAAACAAAAATTAAAAAAGAAAAAGGAAGCATGGATGTTAAGTAAAGGGAGAAGTAGTTAGTGCTTCTTTTCTTCTGTATTATTTGAGTTGTTTCAGACATTGTCTACCTTCTTAAATTGGATATTTAGCTCATATATTTTCATCTTTTAAAAAATGTAAGTATTTAAGACATTTATTTTTCTCAGTACAGCTTCAACTACAATGCATAACAAGTATTGCTATAATATGTAGCATTTCCCTTGCTTTGCAATTCGATGTATTTTCTAAGATGTTAGGACTTCTTTAACCCACAGATTATTTTAATTCCACAAACCCTTGTTTTTGAGCTGTGTGGTGTGGGATTAATTTTCAGTATTGGTGTCTAGTTTAATTGTGGAAATAGATCGTGAAAAATATATTTATGCTTGCTTTCTGGCCCCAAATCTATTTTGATCAAGCTTTCTTTTTCTTGCCTGCTTGATCTATTCCTTGTTAAAGAGCTATACTGAAATCTGCCACTAATGTGATTGACATATAATCTGTAATTCTTCCAAATTTTGCTTTATATACTTTGAAGCTATGTATTGAATCTATATAAATTGAGAATTGATATATTTTTTTTTAATTTTTATTTATTTTTATTGTTTTTGACAGAGAGAGAGAGAGATACAGAGACAGAGAGAATGGGGAGGGCCCAGAACAGTCTCCATAGTTGCACATCATTGGTTTTTCCACATAGTTTCATTCCACAGGTGGGTGCAGGGCTGCACAGGGCAGGAACTGGGCCGGAGTCTGACCCCGGTGAGAACCGAACTGGGGGCACTCCCCAGCTCAGCATATGGGTCCACACAGGTCGGGGCTAAGATTCGATCCTAGGTCCCTGGGACTGCAAAGCAAGCACTTAACCCTCTGAGCCATCCCGGTTTTCCCAATATGTCTTTCTGGTGAGTAAAAATTTTTATCATTTGTAGTAATCTTCTTCATTGCCATTAATGCTTTTAGCTTTAAAGTCTCTTTTACCTATTATTAAAGTAACTATCCTACTTTAATCTTTATAGGGTTTGTCTGGTATATTTTTTCTTTCTTTTTTGTTTTATTCAACCTAATTGTGTTCTAAAGTATTAAGTTGACTTCTTGTAAATGGAATGTAGCTGAATTTCTAAAAAGGTCTAGTCTATCTTTATCTTTGAATTGGAAATATTAGTTCATTTATATCTGCTGTGCTTATTATTTTGTACTTTTTAATTACTCTCTCCACCCTTCATCTCCAACCCCACCAGGTTTCTCTACCTCTTACTGTCTTCTTGCCTACTTTTAGATTTTTTTGTTCCATTTCTTAATATTTTCCTTCTGGTATTTTTTACATGTTACACTCTTTCCATTTTTCAGCATCGACTCAGAAAATATAACATGCATATTTAATTTAACACAATGAAAATTTAATCAATAGCTTCACCATTTTCCAAAAAATATAAAAGCCTTAGTTGGCATTTCTTTTTATTACTTCCGGTCCTATGATATTTATTGTAGTTTATAATCAGAAATATATATTTGGTCATCTTCCCTGGCTCTGGCAGAGCTCCTAGGAGCCTTGGCAGTGTTGAGAGTGACAAAGGTCGCTTGTCATGTTAATGAGGTGACTTTTGGACCTCACCTACGGATGGGGGCTGGTTGCCACATGATTAGAGGGTTGGAACTTTCAGTCCCACCCCTGGTTTCTAGGGAAGGGAGACAGGTTGGAGTTTGGATCACCTGCCAATGGCTGGTGGTTTAATCAATCATGTCTACTTGATTAGGCCTTCATTAAAAACCCCAAAACGACTGGGTTCAGAGAGTTCTTGGGCTGATGAACACATGGAGATTTGGGGAGAATTGCCACTTGTAGGGGACATGGAAGCTCAATGCTTTTCTCCCATACCTAGCCCTGTGTACCTCCTCCATCTGCTTTTCCTGAGTTAGATCCTTTTATAATACGTTGGCAATCTAGTAAGTAAAATGTTTCTCTGAGTTCTGTGAGTCACTCTAGCAAAGCAATCAAACCCAAAGAGAAGTTGTTTAAACCTCCAATTCATAGCCAGTTGGTCAGAAGCACAGGGAACAAACTGGGCTTGCAATCAGTGTTTGAAAGGGGCAGACTTGTAGGACAGAACCCTCCGCCTGTGGGATCTGATGCTGTTATATCTCCAGGTAGAGAGTGTCTGAATTGAGTTGAATCATAGGAAACCCAGCTGGCTCCCAAGAATTGCTTCTTGGTGTGGAATGCTCTTCCTGTTCCCCATTGGAACTGGCGATGAGAATCCTTTAGACGCCATTGAGTGGATGCAGGAGAGCAAAAAGAAGCAAAAGGTAATGGAAAGTTTTTACTTGAATGGTAGTGTCTTAAGATGGGTTCATGCGCTCTAAGTCCAACTCTTTTCCCTACTGGGGCATTTCTGAAGAGTTTTCTGAGAAACTTTCCCAAGGGTCAGCAATTTTTGTCTGTCAAATGCCAGGTAGTAAATATATTAGGCTTTGCAGGCTGTACAGTCTCTGCAACTACTCAGCTCTGCCGTTATAACCCCATAAACACTATGGCCAAGAATGGGCATGGCTGTGTCCCAACGAACCTGCATTTACAAAAACAGACAGCTCGTCTACCGGCAATAGTGTGCCAAGTCCTGATCTTTCCTTGGGCAGCTCCCACTTACGGTTCCCTTGGTCCAGGCAGATGGAATTTATTTTGTGGTTGCTCACTCCCCACTCAGGCCTTTGGAAAGAGCAGAGCACCTCCAGCTTCTCCTCTCCTGAGGCTGGTGCTTTTCCAGAAGCCACTGACACAGGTTCTAAAGAAAGTCTTCCTTCCTTTTTGTTGTTGTCATGGACTCCCCGAATCAGGCTCATGGGAAACACCCACAAAGTTTCTGCCACCCCAAAGAACAGAGCCCAACTGGCAATTGACTTCACTCTGCCATCAAAACAGCTGGCCAGGCCTGGACCATAGATTCCTTGGGCAGGAATCAAATCCAAGTCTACTTCATCTACCTAGAGGCCAGGACACAAGTTTTCTGAGTGGTCCTTTGAAGCCCCCTTCTCTGCTGGCCGTAAGAGGCAGGCATGGGGGGAGGGATTTATAACACACAGCAATTTTCAAGGAATTAAACTCCACAAACCTTCTTCAGTCTCTAACAGGGTGGTCTCTTTTGAACGTTAGTGTAGGTGACGCAACTAACATGCTTTAGGATTTCCATGGGATAGTCTCTCATAACTCACCTGGAACACAACCTCTATTGTCTTCAAGCCTCAGGCAAACCAAGACAAGAAGTGCCAATTTCGTGCTGTGTGAATAAAGCATCGATCCCGAGACGGTGCTCAAGAATTGTCAGTTGCTGGGTTTCTCTTCCCTCCATCTGAATTCTAGTCTCCCAGTGTGGTCACCTGTTTCTCTAGCAAAAAAAAATTGTATTTAATATGATGAGACTCTAAAATGTGTGGTAAACACACAGAAGCAATGAATGCACCCATGTTCACAATCTCCCTCTTCGCTGTACTTTCTAAATGGCAGGGAGAAAGGAAGAGGACAGACTGCGGGGAGGATGACGAGGAAGAAAATGTGAAGAATAGGTTCTGAGAGAATTGTGTAGAGGGAGAAAAAGCACCATGAGGGGAGACAGAGAGGCTGTTGCAAAAAAAACTTTGGGGGGATGGATAGGGAATACTATTTTAGACTATTTGGTTGTGTACATGATGCCCACATTTAAAGCACTGAACCCTCCTTTCAAGAAAACCTGTAAGAAATGTGTCTATATGACTCTACGAAGTTTCTAGAATAGTCTGCTGCCCCCACCCTTTTCTTGTTGTTGGTGGTGGTGGAGAAGGTTGGCATCAGCAGGCATCAGCAGGCTTCAAGATGGACCAGCTACATTCTGGCTGCATTCCAGGCTCTTGGATAAAGAAGTATTGCTCCTTGATTTCCCTGCCCATGTGCAAGGGGGACCGAAAAGGAGCCCAGAATTACCTTCCGGAGGGCGGGCCCTGTGTTCTGACTTCCCCTGTGAGGTGAGTGCTCTAGGAAGCCATCTGCATCAGTGTACCAGCTGGCTGTGCTGAGAGAGGCTGCCTTTGGCTTCAGGGAATTGTTTTTGGAGACTCAACGCATTCGCCCATTTCCTGATGGGTGATTTATATGAACAACGTGCGGCATGTCAACGAGCCTGCCCCACACCGAGCTATTTAGCAGTTTTTGACCAAAAATGGCACGACCCCCAGGCGCCACCCTCCCTATTCACCTGATCTCACCCCAAACAACTTTTTTTCTGTTTTCCCAGATAAATAAAGTCCTCAAAGGGAAATGTGGAGGAGGCGAAGCAGAAAATGGCAGAAGCACTAAAAGTCATCAGAAAACTGAAAGTTCAAAAACTGTCTTGGGGGGATGCCGGGATAGCTCAGTGCGTTGAGAGCTTGTCTTACAGCACCAGGGTCCAGAGATTGTACCCGGGCCCTGGTCCATGCAGACCCATGTGCTGAACTGGGGTGTGCTTCCCATGTGGGAGGCCCCAGCTCAGTTCTCTGCCCTTTGCATCCCCACACCCACCTGTGGAGTGAAACCATGTCGAAAGCTAATGACGTGCAGCTGTGGAGATGGCTCTGGGCCCTCCAACCTTCTTTCTCTCTCTCTCTGTCAAAAACAATAAAAAATAAATCTTAAAAATAAACTGTTTTGAGCAATGCCGAAAGCATCTGAATAGGTGTATTGCATCAAATGGAGAGTATTTTAAAGATGACTGAAATTTAAACATGTAGGAATAAATACACAATTTTTTAATAAATACATTCTGGGGTTTTTTTGGGGTCCCCCTCCTATGTATGTCTTACCAGTCACAAATCACCCTTAAGTGGAGTAACTGTATGGTTTAATTTACCCAGAACAGTCCTTACTATATCCTCTTGTTTCAGCATAATAAGTAATAATACCTGGGTACTTCACTCTCAAAAGTGTCCAGGTGTGGGCGACAAATTAAATGGTTGCTCTTCCTTTAAGTGATAGCTTTCAACTTCATTGCAGTGCTTCTCACTACTCACATTGTTTAAGCTAAAGTATGTTTTGTATTATAGAAAAAATGTAAGTCATTAATTGCTTCTATTGACAAAAGCAATCTGTGACTTAAAAAAACAACTGTTCAGAGAGTTTGTAACACATTTGATCCTCCAATCTCATAACCAAGTAGGAATTTAATTAGTTTCTGTTGCAAAGGAAGCAACTATGATACTACTTAAATGTCACCCAAGTGGTCCTTCAGCTTACAAGCCTGGACATACTGAAACATCAGTTACCCAGGAAGCATTTTTCTTTTTTAACATTTATTTTATTGTTTGAGAGAAGGTGAGAGAGAGGGAAAGAGAGAGAGAGAGAGAGAGAGAGAGAGAGAGAGAGAGAGAGAGAGAGAGAGAGAGAGAGAGAGAGAGAGAGAGAGAGAGAGAGAAGGGGGTAGGGCCCAGAGCAGTCTCCATAGTTGTACATCTTTAGTTGTGACATGATTTCATTCCACACAGGTGGATGTGGGGCCGCACAGGGTGGGAACTAAACCAGGGGCCTCCTGCGTGGGAGGTGAGGACCTTTGCCATAGAGCCCTCCAGTGGTTACCAGTTGCACCACAGTTCAGCATATGGCTTTGTACCCTGCCAGGAATTGAACCCTGGACCTTAAGATTGCAAGGGAAGTGCTCAACGGCTGAGCTATCCCAGCATCCCCCCAGGAAACCTATTCTTCCCACACCTCTACCCACAGGTAGTTCCCTGCACCAAGACCTCCTATCTTCCTTCCTCCCAACCTAAGTCTTTCTGGGATTTCCCAAATAACCAGCCTGTCCTCATCCGTACCCCCAAGACATCTACTTCATTTGTCATTTCCTAGTTGGTCTCTTTCCATGTCATTTGCCTACGAAGGTCCTAGAAGGAACCACATGCTTGCCACAGGTGACTGAGTCACAAATAAGGCCCAATGTCTGTGCAAAGGTGCCCACCCCAATGGGTCACAGCTCCATGCACAACTACAGGGAAAGGCTGTCTGTTGACCACAATTGGTCACTGGGTCCCACGGCAGCATGCTTGTGCTCAGACTTGCATTTTCCAGCCCTTAACCGTTATTTCTATTGAGCTTCCAATCAGGCCAGAGGGCCAGAATAGAAACCCTGTGTAGTCTCCATTCTCTTTGTCTCCCCTTCCTACCTGCTTCTTTGGATCAAAATGAAGTTCTCAATCATGTTGCTTCATGCACACAGATACTTGGTATGAGACAGGTAAACATTTAGGACTATCCAAAACCCAGCCCTGTCCTATCACGTAGGACTTTCTAATAATTAGATGTGTTTGAAAGGTGAATGACATGCCTGGTTAAGTCATAATTTGCCATAATTTGCCAAGTCCTAATACTGGCAATCTTCATGAAGTAACCCAGATCTGGGCCCCTCCCCAGGGTAGTAGGAGGAGTCCTTTCATAGGGTGAGAACTTCAATGTCAAGGCCACCAAGATACCTGCTGTTTTTACTGTCCACCAGCATACTTAAAGATGTGAAAATCATGACACATGGGTTAGATTATGTTATTTATAAACAAAAAAGAGAATGAACAAAAGATGAATTTTCAAAGTAAAGCCACCCTGTTTGCTTGCAAGATCATTTTTCTTCCTTCACTCTTTTTTTTTTTTTAATTTTATTGTTAAATTTATTGAGGAGACATTGATTGGTAACGATTAGATAGTTTTTGGATGTACAAATCTACATCACATCACCCATGCATCGCAATATGTGCTCACCACCCAGGATCAGCTCCCCTTCCATCACCATATATCCGGTGCCCACTCCCGTTTCCCCCAACCCACATTCCCTCCCCCCGCCTCCCCTTTCCTTCCCTGTTATCTAATATTTTTAAAAAGAGTTATTTTATTGTTTTTGATAGAGACAGAGAGAGAGACAGACACAGAGAGAGTCAGAGAGAAGGGGAGGCCCAGAGCAGTCTCCACAGTTGTACGTTATCAGTTCTCGACATGGTTTTTTTCCACACAGGTGGGTGGGGGCCGTGCAGGGTGGGAGCCCGGCTGGGGGCCTCCCACATGGGAGGCATGCTCCCTAGAGCCAGGGGCCAAACTGGAGTGAGGGGACAAGAACTGAACTGGGGGCCTTCTGCATGGGAAGCACACCCCGGTTCAGCATATGGGTCCACATGGGCCAGGGACAGGATTTGATCCTCGACGCCAGGGCTACAAAGAGAGCGCTCAACCAGGAAGCCATCCCAGCTTCCCCCTTAACTAATATTTGGGTTTAGGACAAGATAGTCATTCTGGACTCCTTGTAGATTGGTTTATCTACTTGTACCTGAATGTCAAACCGTTTTATACCTATGAGGGCTGTCTGGAAAGTATCCAGACATGTAACTGTTCTTGTTATATTGACAATGGCTGCATTTTTTCGGGACAGCCCTCGTATACTTCATAACAGGACAGAGGCCATCTACAGCAGTCTGCATGATAAATGAACCTAGCCCCTGCTCTGTGGTGCACATGATAAGGTACCTCGTTAGCAATCACTCAATACTCCACCTTCTTCTTCAATGAGAGGGGATTGGTAAGTCTTTTATCACTTCCTTGTTTCCGGTCACATACTATTCATCAAGGCAGCATAGTTGGCAGGAAGTGTATCAAGTTATGAGTAATACTCTTTTCCCATCAGCACCTAATCTTTTATTTGGTTGCTGTTGCCATATCATCAGCATTTCTTACTAGGGCCAGAGGTCTGCCTAGCAGAAGAGCTGACATTTGTGCTGAAATGAATTGCAACAAAGGTTACTACTTTCATTCCACTGGTAGAAAACTTAGGACTTTGGAGAATCAAAGAAAGTCAGGAGAGTTTAAATAGTTCTGAATGCTTAGTTACACCCTCAGGTTTATAAATAGAACTTTGCATAAGCTATGCATCTGCAAACCATATGCAATTCAAATCCATTCCCTCCTCTGTAAATGAAGGGGTTGTAGACAATACCTGTACTCTCTCTCCACCCAACATTTTGCTATGTGCTCAAGCATTACAAACATGAAAATAATTAATTCTAGAAAATGTAACAATCACTGTCATTTCAATGTGTTTATGTACGCCGATGTTCACATTTGCCCTGCAAAAACTATACAGATGTTTAAGCAATGGTTTTCTCTCCTCTGTAAATAAACTAGGAGAGTGACAGCTCGTCTGGTGCGCTGTGGCATGAGGGCATGTCCAGCTGAGCCAGGTCTGGCCAACTGGTAAGCTGTTGCTTGACTGCATCGCTGAACTTTCACTGCTGAATTCCTCCATTCCCAATCCTATGTCTAAGCCTGCTTCTGCAGTTCGTAACTTCCTAGGGATACATTTTGGAATTTTGTGGCTCTTTGTATCGTCCTATGATCTTTTTGGAGAAAAGCAGTGGAGAGCAGGAGCGAGAGTGGGAGTGAGAGAGAAGAGAAAAGAGAGAGACAGAGAGAGAGATTCCCCTTTGTTCCCTTTCTCGTTATTACCATCTATCTCTCCTTCCCAGTTTCTCTACCCTTGTTATCTTTTCAAAACGATGAAAACAATTTTATTAAATCTAAGTACATGAGAAAAATGTATATGATTGTTCACTGCTTAGGCAAAAATATTTAATCATTAGCCAGCAGGTGGGACTACCCAATATGTCCCTGCATGTTTTTTCTCCTCTGCCCTGAAAGTTTCTATCACCATTTGGGTTACAACATAGGGTGATGCAAGGAGTCCCAAAACTGGTCTTAAAAAACCAAAGTTTGAACTTTTATTGAGTGGGGAGCTTTGACTTCCCCATTTCATTAGTGCTGTTTAGTTTCAGACATATGCAAGTACACTTATATATGCACACACATATGAAGACTGTCCAGAAAGTATCCAGCCATGTAATCATTCTCATTAGATTGACAATGCTTGGATTTTTCCCCAGACAAACCTCTTCTGTAACTATATGTCTCCATTTTTATGTGATCAGATAGTTACTGTAACCTCTGTTATTTTCTGTTGCTTTATTCGGTGTAAATTAATAGAGACTTGTCTTGCCCCAAATTTTACACAACTAAGGCAGATTTTTCAAGGTTATAATAATAATATTTTCCATTTTGCTTTCAAATAAACAAGCAACATTAGGAAAGCAGGTTTGACCTATGTATACACATGTGTTCTCTGTGCAGGGATGTCAGATGTCTGCTAACTCTCTGTTTTGTAAAGAGATCATCTCTAAATCCCTTGAGTGGCTGTTTAGCTAATGTTTAGAGTCTCTTAATCTTATATTTGATGCTAAACCAAATAGGCCCTTAGGGAAGAATTAGGAATAAGCCAGACAGAATAAAATTCTTATTTTGTTAAAGTTGAATAGTATATGTTGCATTAGGGTATAACCAGGGTGATTCCTAGGAGGGTTAGTTGGGTGCACTGTTTCCACACCTACCTTCCTAAATCAAGCGAACTAGGTACAAAGATGGACTAAAGAGATTAAATACTTTTATTTGATTATTTGCCATTCAGAGTATTGCCCTTTCTGAAACAAGAATGTCATTCAGTTTCATAGATAAGGTCATGTCTCTAAGACTACAATGAATCAACATCAGTGGGGAGAAAAAAAGAGGTGAGCAGCAGATTTTGACCTAAATGTCATGAACTTTCTCTTTGGATTCTTGAGTCTTCAGTTTTGTCTACAGAAACACTAATATTACCCAAACAATAGAAAATAGAAAGATTCATCAATAATTAGCAAAATTTTAAGGAAGCAAAAATGAATGTGAATTCCTAAGAAAATGATTTTTTAAAACACTAACTCCCTTTTGGGTGGATATTGTGATAACCCAAAAGATATTCTTTGTTCTGAGGAAAATTTTTATTGGTGAACGTATTTTGTTGTGAAAACACAGATTTTGCCTAAAATCTAAGTTAAAATAAAAGCAATTCAAATACTTCTCCATCAGGCAATTTGAATTTGTTTTTATTTTTTTATTATTTTATTTTTATTGTTAAATTTATTGGGGTGACACTGGGTGGTAACAATTACATCGTTTCCAGGGGTATAATTCTACATTACATTGTCTATACATCGCATTATGTGCTCATCACCCAGAGTCAGCTCTCTTTCCATCACCATATATTTGGAATTTGTTTTTAGGTGGAGGTTACCTTTACGGTAATCACTTGTGTTTATTGCTCTTGCCACAATTTTTTTTTTTCAGGAATTCTTTGGGGGTTGTTTTTATGTTTATCTATAAATAAGATTATCTTGTTTTTTTCCATTTCTTCTGTTTGGATCTAGCTCTGCCTAAGTAACTACCAGGTCCCACCATCACTTCCAGATCCTACACAGCTCTTATTTGGCACCAGGGTTCTGTTGCCGCTTGTCTCCTGGATACCACCCTGTGTACTGGGTGCCAGGCCACGCCCCTGCTGGGCACTGCAGGCTGCCATCATGCCCCCACCGTTCACGTTCACCCCAGACACCCTGGAGTCCATAGAGCAGATACAGAAGCACTGAGACCTCAGGGTTGGGGCACAGGGAGAGCGCAGGACGGTCCTTGGACAAGTAGGAGAGAATTCTTGAGTCCCTTTTAATGTCACGTGCCATTAAATTGGTCCAGAAGCCATGCAGCTTGTGCCCAGGTGTTTTGTGAGGCAGCTATGTTCACTTTACTTATACTGTTACCCTACTTATAATCTGTTCAAAATAAGATGCAGGCACGCATTCACGGGGCTGCCCCAGGAGACAGATGTGAAGGATTCCCACAGCCATCCTTTCCCAGGGTCACTCAGTCTTTAGTCTTGTAAGGAGCAGGCCTGCCTCCCTTCTGGCTCTTAGGACAAGTTTTATGTGTGTGTGTCTGTATTTTTCTTCCTCTGGAGTCACCTTGGTTTTCATTGTAAATAGGCTGCCACTGGTCCAGGTCATGTCTGAGTCCCAAAGTTGGACGTACTTCAGGTTTAAGCTGACATGACTCTTCTCATAACGCAACGCTCCCTGGTGCGAACAGGAAGAGGATGAGGGGGGTTGTTCCCCAACCCCTTATGTGAACTGATTCTTTGCGAACTTCTGTTATAATGTATATAGACTATTTATTCTTATTCATTGCCTGCAGCCATTTTTATGTCCTAATTTTCTTTCCTTTTCTGTGCCTCATTCTTCCTATCAGTAAAGCGGAGCCAGTAATAGTATTCAACTCACAGGGCTTCCATGAATCTTAAATGAGTTAATAGATATTTCATACTTAAAAACGGGCTTATATAGTGACTGCTATTTTAGTGTTAGCTACTATTATTTTTTCTAGCCTTTTCTAATTCATGTTGTCATATCCTGTGTATCATTAGCTAACTTTGTGGTTTTCAGAGGTGACCCTTGTTTTCGCCTTTCTCTTTTTGTCTCTCTACTTCCTGTCTGAGGCTTTTCTTTTGAAACATTTTTCCTGCTTTTGTTGAGCACTTGCTAGGATCCCTGATATGGTTGACTTCTCACTGATTTACTTTCTACTCTCATTCAGCTTTTCCTTCTACTGTACGCAAAATGAGAGAGTAGGTGGTGTTTGCTAGTCAAATCAGGGACAAGCAGGATTTGTGACAGGTGAGGCAGGATCCAGGTGAGATGGATATATTAATAAATCACCCCAGAGGCAGGAAGGAGGAGGGGTCTGAGAGGAAAGTGCCTCCTCCAAGTTCAGGGACTGTATGAGCTTTGATGGAGAGTCAGGAAATGGAAGTGACAGCCCTGCCCTGACTCACCCTGTACCCCTGTGTCTTCAGCCCACTCAGGGTAGCCTCATCTGCTGTGGTTCTCCAAATGCAGTGTGCTGCTCAGACCCCAGACCTGTGTGCATTTGTTCTTTCTTCCTGGAAGGAGCACAACTTCTCTTTTTGTGAAATTTTCTATGACCCAGCTCAAAGCATGGTCCCAAACTATCCTTTAAGACAGGGGCCCCAAACCCTGGGCCACAGACCAGTACCTGTCCCTGGCCTGTTAGGAACTGGGCCACACAGCAGAAGGTGAGTCGTGGGCAAGCAAGCAAAGCTTCATCTGTATTTACAGCCTCTCCCATCACTCACATCACCTCCTGAGCTCCGCCTCCTGTCAAATCGTGGTGACATTAGATTCTCATAGGAACGTGAACTCTGTTGTGAACGGCTCATGTGAGGGATCTAGGTTGTGAGCTTCTTATGAGAATCTAATGCCTGGTGGTCTGAGGTGGAGCTGAGACAGTGATGCTAGCGCTAATTCTGCATTGTAGTGAGTTGTATAATTATTTCATTATATATTATAATGTAATGATAATAGACATAAAGTGCACCATAAATGTAATGCACTTGAATCATCCTGAAACCATCCCCTCCCCCTCCACCTTGGCCCATGGAAAAAGTGTCCAGTCTTCTATGAAACCGGTCCCCGGTGCCAAAAAGGTTGGAGACCACTGTTCTAAGAAGCCTTCCCCCTCCCCATTTCCCTGACAGAACCCTAGTCTTTGTCCCCACTGTTCTTTCTTCTTGCGACCAGCACAGATCTTACCAGGGTCCCCTGATGATATGCTTATTAGTCTAATTTCAGTGCAAGTTCTTGGTGGGTTGGGACTTTGTACCCACAGGCCAATTAAAGGGTTTGTCACACAGTAACCACTCAGTGACAGACTGAACAACAGAAGAAGGAGGACAATGAGATAGGTTGATGGGAGATAAGATTGTTCATATGTAAAGAATGAGGTGCGGTTGGAAGTAGAACTTCCTGAGAGTACAAAATAGTAAAGTAAGATCCCTCCACGTTGTCATAGCTGAATGGGGACAGTGAGGGGAGGAAACTGTGAAGAAAAAGTTGATGACCTCCCTCCTGGGAATGAGGCACTTGACTGAGCCATGTCCTGAGAACCTCCACGTATGTGACTGGATCAGCTGGGGCTCCTACACTTAACCCTCATGGCTCAACATGGCTGAGGTCAAGGTCACAACTCTTCATTCACCCCTTCCTGACCACGCAATTGGCCACTCCGAGGAAGGTGACAGATGCTGAGAACAGCAGGGGCCAAGCATGTAAAGCACACACTGTGAGCGTCAAGGGCCAGTAAAACCAGTTGCACACACACCTGCTGAGGGCTCCTTTCCTGTCTCCGGGCTTGGTCCTTCCCGCGCTGCCCTGCTCATAGCAGTGGCACTTCGAGCCCCATCAGAACTTGGGGCTCCCAGCTCTGTGCCCCACGCAGCCTCCTTGCCTCAGCTCCCGGTAGCAGGCCCCTGAGCCTCCCCCTGGCCCAGAGCCTCAAGTCCATGGTCCCGCCTCTGGAAGGCAGGGCGCCTCTGTGAACTCAACTTCTGTAAACGTCACAGGCTGTGTTCCACAAGTCCTGCCCCTGTAGTCTTCTCCCCGCTGCCAGGTCCCATCTTTGGATCCCATCCATGGCCTTTCTAAGTCAATCATTTGATCTGTGTTCCCATCCATTCTGTTGAGAAAATGTAACTGTGCGAGAGTTTGGGGGAGGAAGCTCTGGAAGGGGGTGCCAGTTCCGGCCTCGCATTTCTCAGCTCAGGGAGTAGCTATTTGTTGATTCCCTACTATGTGCCCCGCCTTGTCCTCATGGAGGTGGCTGGTGGAGGCAAGCAGCGCCCTCCCCTGCCCCTCCTGAGAGCACTGGGCAGAGCCCACCCATGCGAGGAGCAACCGAAAGTTTGTTTGCTTCAAGAGAACGTGTGAGACTCCATGGAACCTGTGCCCTAGAGCAGAGGAGAGTGACTAACCTGTTCCCTGCAGCGGGTGGAGGGCCAACCCGCCTGTCCTCCCTTTTATTGCCCTCCGTGTGCAGATGTGCTCACGGCTCGGCAGGGCTGCGCTCACCCTGTGACTCACTTGCCAGGAGGTGATCGCTGGACACATTCCATGGGGCTGACCTCAGCACTCAGCCCTGACCTCGCCCTGCTCCGCGGGGCACTCAGAGCCCTAGTTCACAGCCACAGCCGCTTCCTGCCTCCCCTCATGCCCTCTTTCTGCAAGTAGGCAACTTTTCCTGGGAACTTGGCAAGGAACACCTTCCCAGGGACCTTCGTGTGTCCACACTGAGGGAGGCTTGTGAGGAGAAGCAAGCAAAAACGTTGCTCAGGGGGTTTCGTGGATCAGGCAGGGGAGACCAGGGCAGCGCTTTGGGGATTCTGTGCCATAGGTGGGATCCTTGATGGAACAACAGAAAATATTCTCAGTCCCAGGGCTCTGCGTGGTAAACAGGCTGCTGAGGGACCCCTTCTTCACCCAGGCTGGGGAGAATGCCAAAAGGGAAAAGGGTGGCCATGGGGGAGGGGTGGAGCGAGGAAGGGGTGTCTCTCCTCCACCTTCAGGAGTCCATGGGGGAAGTCCCAGTGCAGGCAGGAAAGCAGAACAAGGGGAAAGAGCAGATTGGTGCCAAAGATATAATGAAGGCCACTGATTCAGATGAAACTTTGAAAGAATACTGAACATTTAGGCCTTCACCTGGCCTCTGAGTCATTGTGTAACCAGATGACGTGGTGACTTTGAGGCCCTCCAGTCTCGTTCTTTCTGAAAATGGAGCTAGTGGTATCTCCTGCCATCTCCCAAGAAGAGACAGAAGAAAGAGAAGTCCTCAAACAGTGACAGCATTATAGTCCCCAAATCACTAGTGTCCAGTTATGCCAACGCAGGACTCAGAGGGACTTGATAAATAACAGGGTAAGACCAGGTGGGGGACTGAAATTCCTCCCCAGGGTTTAGCTACTGGGTAGGGAGATGGGCAGGCTCAGACAGGAAATGCAGTGTCCCCTGAGGGCTGGCCTGCTAGACGGAGTAGCTGGGGCAGCTGGGCAATTCCTACGGACGGGGGAACTTTCAGTGCAGTATTTCAACCAGCGGAACTATCTCTGCACAAATATCAGCTAGGAATCAAGAGAATGCCAAAGAAGGTGAGAGAGAGAAATCATGTGTGAAAAAGAAAAAAGCAACATCTAGGGTAGAGGAGAAAATTAATGTTAAAATTCAACAAAAGTCTGGGAAGCCAGGATAGCTCAGCAGGTTAAGCACTTGCTTTGCAGCCCTGGGGACCAAGGGTCGAATCCCGGCCCCAGCCCACGCGGACCCATATGCTGAACTGGGGTGTGCTTCCTATGCGGGAGGCCCCCAGTTTGGTTCTGATGCCCCTCACCCCCTTTTGGCCCCTGGCTTGAGGGGGCATACCTTCTATGCAGGAGGCCCCCAGCCCAGTTCCCGCCCTGCACAGCCCCTGCCCACCTGTGTGGAACGAAACCATATCAAAAACTGATGAGCTACAACTATAGAGACTGCTCTGGGCCCTCCCCCTTCTCTTAGTCTCTGTCAAAAACAATAAAGTAAATCTAAAAAAAAAATTCAGAAAAGTCTCTCCTACAGTGAGCCCTTCAGCCATCATGAGAAAATCTTAACTCCTCAGAGAAATGCTTCGGCCAAACAGAGAAACTCTGATGGGTATTCCAAGGAAGGGTGGTGAGAAAGGACAGGGGACAGGCTCTTCTCCAGTCACTTTAATTGCTAATGGTGGCTGTAGGGGATCTTAATGATCCATATATTGAACTAACTTCAATCAAAAGTTAAAAAGAATGCTTGGGTCCAGCCATTAAGAGTTTATCCTGCACCTCCCAGTATGGTGCAAGGCAAGGCACTGAGAACACCTGCAAAGCACAGAAAAGACACATTTAGATGCCACCCCAGGGCCACCACCAACCGTTTGCAGGGATCCAGTCAAAACAAAGGGGCAGATTCTAATTCTAATTCTGGTTCTAATCAGGGATTAGAGTTCCCCTGTGAGTCAGGAAGGCCTCAGCCTTTGTATATGGGTCTCAGCTGGGTATGGCTAGTGTTTAAAAAGAATCTTCCTGCCCAGCCCCCTGTTAGGTTGGAATGAGCCAGTTGTCTAAGAAGAAAAACCTCAACGTACTGCCAGAGCGTCCATGCAAAGAATTCTAGTGGGTTAGGATGTGGCGGGGGGGAGAAGAAATGCCTGCATTGCCAACTGAGGTGTCAAGGTAAGTGCTGGGGTTGCCCGAATGATCCAGTTCTCTAACGTCTGCAACAAGGCAGAAAACTTCATTGATAACAAGTCAGAAGTGGCCGTTTTGTTTTTTAAAGAGACAAAGCTTCCAGAGGACCACAAAACTGAATAAGACATAGATTATCCTCAAATGCAACCCTTGGGCTAAATTTTTCCCAAAAAGATTCCAGATGGATTGATGATGAATAAATATGTGTGATTACATATTTATAAACAGTGAGGTGGTGCTTGAGAGGAAGAAAAATCAAAGCTGTAGTTTTAATCCTGTTTAAAAGAACTCCCAGTAAATCCTTATACTTAAGCAAAACATTGGTTCATGGTCTGAAATTAGGCCTGGACACTCCTAACAATCCCTCCCCTTCCTGCCAGTCTGTGTGTCCTGGTGCTCTATCTTGCATCCTGTCCCTACCTTGTGCCCTGAGGTCCTTAATCCTAGAGAGTTACCTGGAAGAGCAGTGACCACAGGAAGGCCTATGATGGAAAAACATCATCAACAACAAAAAACACCAAAGACCTTTCTCCACACACACTGGTCTACTGGAAGGATGGTACACATGGCGTTTCGGTACTGGAATTCCCAGAGAAATAAAGGAGGGTTTTAAGATGTGAAGGCCAATTAAGATGAAAGCTTTGTTAAGAGAGTAAATGAAGAATTTTATGAATAACAATTTTCAGTATGAGACGAGGTTTAAAATGTTCATGTTGCCTCAATGACTCTCTTCTAAGTGACTCCTCAGAAATGTACCTTTCTACACACAAAATTACAATGAAAAAGACTGGTCAAGCCAAGTCATGTGAGGAACTGGAAATCAGACACGGCAGGTGAGTATGTATAATGGGATGTATAATGGTACATTGACTCTGGGAAAGTTATTCTAAAAAGTAAAACTGACAATTTACCCTATGACCCATTCATTCCATGCCTAGGTATTTACCAAGAGAAAAGAAAGTGTACGTCCACATAAAGACTTGCACATGAGTGTTCTTAGCAGCAGTTTTATAAAACTAGAAGCAACTCAAAAATACCATAAAAGGTGATAAAGCCACACAATGGAAATCTGCTCAGCAATAAAAAGGAATAAACTACTGATATATATCACAACCTAAATTAATCTCAAAATGATTAACGCTGAATGAAAAGGATACACATCCTAGGATTCCATTTATACACAATTCTAGAAAAATGCAAATTATGGTATAATTAAAAAAGCATATCAGTGGCTCTGTGGGAATGGGATGGGTATGCGATGGGTTAGAAGAAGCAGGAGAAGGGATCACAATGGGCCACAAGTAGGCTGACCAGACACGCAGTTTTAAACAGGACAAAAAACGATGGTCCTGTCCCGTTTCAAATGGTACGTCTGGTCAGCCCAGTCTCACTGCGCTACATTCAAGGTGTCAGTAGGCTGACCAGACGTACCACTTGAAGTGGGACAGGACCATTGCTTTCTGTCTTGTATAAGGTGACCAGATTTTAACATTGGTAAAGCGGGACACCATTGACCGGGGGGGAGGGGGTTCTTGATTAAAAATTGGGTCTATCTCCCGCCGTTCCCTAGCTTGTCGTGCCTTCTTTCCAAAAATCGGGACTTTTTTAAAACGCCGCGGGACGCGGGACAAATTGTTAAAAATCGGGACTGTCCCACCAAAAGCGGGACATCTGGTCACCTTAGCTTGTTTCAAACAGTGCATCAGGTCAGCCACAAGGAAACTTTGGGGAATAATGAATATGCTCATTATCTTGATAGGGCACGATCTCCTGTGTGCATACATATGTCATAACCTACCAAATCTAAAATTTAAATACAAGCAGATTATTATGTACCAATTATACCTTGAAATCACTGTTAAAAAATGTCCTTTTCACTCTTGTCTATCTTGCATACATCTAATTAATTATCCTTCATAGTTCATCACCAATATTACTTCTGTGATGCTTCCTGGTTCATCCCCTTCCCAACTTCAAAATTCGCTTTTTCCTCTTCAGTACTCTCCTTGTACCTTAGCTCACATCTCCACTGTAGTTCATACTTATGTTTCTACTGGAGACGGAAAAAGAACCACGTACTAAATCTGACCGGCTCAGGTGAGGTCAGCACGCAGGCCCTACATACTCAAGAGACCAAAATGATCAATTAAGGATGGTCTGAGTATAAACAATTTTAAGGTTGGCCATGCAGAGTAGTAGTCACATCCTTGGCCTGTAGCTTCCTTAACAAAGGTCTTTGTCTACCTTAAGTGAGCCTATTGTCTTTTTGCATCTAAGATAACATAGTCTTGGAATGTCAGAGCAATCTTTTTTTTTTGCGGACTCCCCAGATCACCAACAGCGCCAGAGCAGGAGACTACAGAATTCCTCATTGTTCCCTGATTAGCATCTCTATGTGTTGTGAAATGCTAACTATTAACTATCCTGTACCCACCAAAGCAAAAGAAGTATATGTCACTCCAATTTAATTTTTATCTAATCCCAGAGATTTCTCCACTGTGCTTTTTCACACCCCCTTAATCTACCACCATTGAATTTCATGTAACAAATCTCCATTTATTTTAATTTATAAAATAAGTTGCAAACCCACCATTTTCTGAAGCATTTTCTCAATTCTTTGAGATTTTGCTTCCTGGCAATTGTCATCAGTTTGGCTAAACTAAACACATAAACTTTCTCTTAGGCTAGATGTTTTTTCATTGACAATATTTACAGTTCATATTTATGTCACTCTAATAATTTCTTTGTTGCCTTTTCTTTTTAGCTACACTGGGACCCATTCCTGTTGGTAGTCTAATTAATAAGATGCTTAGGAATGTATAACAATAACATCCTAAAGATTATGTGACCAGTACTCTGAGCACTTATACGGAAAAGTACTATAGATTGTTGATAAATAAATTATAAAGAAATGCATAAAGCTGTTGTTTAAGTAAAGGCAAGGAACTCACCATGACCTAAATGATCTTGGAAAAACCCATTAACCTGCTCCCTTTCAATTATACCATTTACAAATCTATTCAACTTAAAGCCAAAAGACAGAGCTAGAGAACTTTGCTCCTCCATATTCTCATCTTTGAAAAGAGGACAGTAGCACTTGATACCCCTGAAATCCTTTGAAAATCCTTTGAAAACATAAAACATGACCCAGCAGTTCTACTCCCAGGTATATAACTAAAAGAGATGAAAACATATGCCACACAAACACTTGCACATGAACGTTTGCAGAAGCTTTATTCATGATAGCAAAAGAATGGAAACAACCCAACATCCATCAACAGGTGAAGGGACAAATAAAACACAGTATATCCACACAATGGAAAATTATTTGGCACTAAAAATAAATGAAGCACTGCTCCATGCTATGACATGGATGAACTTTGAAACTGATGAGTGGAAAAGACAATCACAAAAAGCATATGTTGTATGTTTTCTATTAATACAAAGTGGCCAGAGTAGACAAAACTATAAAAACAGAAAATGGATTAGGAGTTGCTGGGGTCTGGGGACAAATGAGGGTAGGGAGTGGAGGTGATAGGTACAAAGCTCTATGGATATACCCAAAGCCATTGAGTTGTACACTATACATGGGTGAATTGTATGCTATATGAATTATACCAGTAAAGTTGTTTTAAAAGACATTCAGGTGATAATTGAGATTGGTATCTGGAGACATAAAATGTGTGCAGAGTAGCACTTCTCAGACTTTAAACACAAATCACATGGGATCTTGTTAATATGCAGATTCTGGTTCAGCAGGAACTGGGTGGGGACTGAGATTCTGCATTTCTAAAAAATGGATGTACCTGCTGCTGGCTAGTGGACCATGCTTTAAAGGATGCAAAGTATGTAGAGGATTGCCTTTTACCAAAAAGAAATTGCACAAGAATTGGTGAGAGAAGACACCCAGAAAATAAATGATTTAAAAAGATACAGTTGAGAAAAGCGTGTGTGCGTATTTTAAGTGCTATACAATTTTGTGAAGATTTTTCAAGGTCTAACACTTAGAACTCTGTAAGAAAACAACCATAACTTTTTTCAGGACCTGTCTCAACACTAACTTATTTTGGCCACAGTATTCTGACTCCCCTCACCCACCCCCTATCTTAAACCAATAATCCCTTCTTTGCTTCTATCACTTTCATGTATAAAAGTCACAAGACATGATTGTGTCTTTGTTGTTGTTTTTGTTTTTTTTGTTTTTCTTCCACGTGGTTATCCTGTTTCTTACTGAAAATGCTGGAGAGGTTGGAGAGTCTTACCTGAGTGTAAAAATGACTTAGGAAAGCTTTCTGAGATTATCATTGCTCTTTGTAGCTGAGCGATGCTACAACTTTCTATCAATCAAAAAAGCAATGACCGAGGAAATTGTTTCCACCTCAGGACCTCAAACCATGATTGCATTACAGCTCAATGATTGACAGAGAGAAAGTATTACTTTTCACCCCAGATGCTGACATGTCACATGTTTCATTGACTTTTGAGTGCAGACAACTTTCCTGAGATCAATGGATGTAAGAGTGAATTAAGTAAGGAGATGTACACATTTCTATATCTTACGTGTTATGATTTTACCAAGAGCTGGTGTTACCAACTCAGAAGCCTAAGAAGAAGCTGCATAACCCCTGTGGCACACTGAGCAGCCTCCACTGGCGATCTTCAGTCTCATATTGTCTAAACTTTCTCTGCTCTTTCTGGATGATGGGAACTGGGAAAGGCATGGTGCTGCAAACTGCCCTGCAGCAGCCAGAAACTGTCCATAGCAGGCAGGCCCTGGCTCCAGATGCAGAGAATATAGTTGTTCTCAGCCAAAGCAAACACTTTCCCATCTGGGAGGCCCTCTGAGTGACAAGCAGCTTTTGATGTGGACATCATGTCCCCAGAGAGCTATTTGTTCGGGGTGAGGAGGAGAGGGAAGATGCAGTATTATCGTATTTGGGCTTCCTGCAATGCCCAGGGGTTTCGGCAAAAGCGATTACCCTGGCCCTTTAAAAGGAAAGTTGCTTCTGAAACCAGACTCTTCCTGGCAGAGCCCTGACATGCCTTTATTAGGGCTGATGAAACAATCTGTTGAGTATTTAGCTCAATTTCACAGACCTTTCTGACCAGAAATGGAGAGAAACCAGGCATAGGTCTAAACTGCCACCAAGTGTCACTGTCAGGGACACTGGGAGAGGCTTGTGAGGTTTGTGAGTCTTTTATCCCCCCAAAACTGTGAAATTACTTTGGAAATGTGCTTTCCTGCTGTTAAAAACATAACACTGAGAAGCAGCTCAAAAGCCAGGCACCCTGGGACCATGGCCAAGAAATAGAAGTGTGTCTTCAAGTCGATCCAAATTTGGGGGACCCCAGGGATCAGACCCCTACATAATGAGATTTTCCACTCAACAGTATTCCTTTAAAGTCACCGAAAAACATTTCAGTGATTTGTAAATGTATGTCCACTTCTTCAGGTGGTCCTCGTCAAACTTCAGCCTCTATCTGATGGAAGCATTGACGAAAAACGTGCCTCCTGTCTCGGTTGCAAGGTTCTTAGTAAATGCACCGCCTGCAGACCTGCTAAGTTACCAGTATGTCCAGGCTGCCTGTCAGCACTGAGTCCACTATGCTGAGCCCTGTTCAAGAGGTTCAGCCACTGGGAAGATTGGGACAGTGTCATTATACACCCGACATGTCCCACCAAGCTGGCATCTTAACACGCAGACTCGATCCGAAGGAGAACAAAAATCATGCAACACACAGGGAACACTCAGCAGCTTGGGAAGTTGAATATTCTTGCTTCCTTTCTGCCCAGGGAGTGTGAGTTGGGTGCAGAAAATGGAATTTGGTGTTTCATACTGGTCTGTCCTAGACATGGCACTGCTCCCTCTCTGTCCTGCTGTCCTGCTTGGGGTTGAGTCCCAGGCTGACAAGAGCCCTGTGGAAGGGGACTGTGGAGGCCAAGCAGTTTCAATGCCAGCATGCTCCCTGAAGGTCCAGCAGCAGCGCCTGGCCCCAGTGTTAACAGGGCAGGCCCCTTGGACATGCCCCATGTGCCTATCTGATAAGCCCCCTGAGGCCTCAGCGTAGGGAGGGCTGGCAGCCTGGCAGGGCACTGCCCTGGCTTAAGCAGATGATCCAAGAGAAGGTCCTTTCTGGTGGGTAACGCAGGGGACACTGTCAGTCTGATAATTCAAGTGAAGATGGTTCTTATAAAATTTGTGTGCATCTGTTACTATTGACCTTTTCGCGACACATTTCAGAGAGACAAGTAAGCGTTTGTGTGACCTGCCTAAGAAAATATAAAATGCACTTACAATTTAACTTTGGGTATTAATAATGGAGGGGAAGCTGGGATGGCTCAGTGGGTTAAGCGCTCTCTTTGTAGCCCCGGGGACCGAGGATTGAATCCCGGCCCCGGCCCATACAGACCCAGGTGCTGAACTGGGGTGTGCTTCCCATGCGGAAGGTCCCCAGTTTGGTTCTCACCCCCTGGTTTGTCCCTGGCTTGAGGGGTTGCGCCTCCCATGCAGGAGCCCCCAGCCCAGTTCCTGCCCTGTGTGGCCCCTATCTGTCTACCTGTGTGGAACAAAATCATGTTGAAAGCTGATAAAGTTCAACTATGGAGACTGCTCTGGGCCCTCCCCTTTCTCTCTGTCTCTGTAAAAAACCAAAAAAAAACAGCCCAATAAATCTTTAATAATTAAAAAAAAAAATAGTGGAGCCGCTCAGTAGTATAGGTGAAACACACAGCAGTTTTGGTGTATAAGGCAGGGGCCTTGGGAATCTCTGAACAAAGACAAGGGCACCATTCTTCAGAAACAGTGGTGCTGGCTATGCTGGGGAGGAGAGAAGGCTGGCTTTGGATCCAGATGACTTGGTTCCAGCCTGAGTCCTGTCACTTTCCCCCGTCACAAGAACTGTCTAGAAGTCACTTGGTTTCTGAGGTTCAGTCACACTCTGTACCTGAGCATGGTGTACGGCAGGGGTGTCAAACGCAATTAAAACACGGGCCATTTGGTGCAACAGGCAAGATTCACGCCACATCACATTTACAAACGTCGCGGGAACTGAGTCAGCGCGTGTATACACGCCCACAGGCCCCCAGGAAAGGCACTGGGCCACGTGTATATTCATCTTCAGTAGTTAAAGGGTTAACGAGGGAATTGTGTGTACGGTATTGCCTCGATCTCCCCTAAGCGCTATTTTCTTCATAACAGTTTTTTCTATTTTTATTTTATTTCAGAGCATCGTGGGCCACAAAAAATTACCTCGGGGGCCGCATGCGGCCTGCGGGTTGCCAGTGTGACACCCCTGGTGTACGGCCTTAGAGGGCAGATGTGAGATAAGACATATGAGAAGGTTTTGCCACCTGTAAAGCCCTGTCCGATATGTGGGGCATCATTTCTCCTAAGCAGGGGTTATACTCATCAACTGTGACCCATGCATCAGCATAAATGGTGTGAACATGTTTATTAAGCACCTACTGTACACAATGCAAAGGGAATTGGAAACAAAGTGGTCTCAGTCATGGTCACTGTCCTCAATGGGCTCAGTCTACTTAGTGAGGAAGAACATACTGCATCACCACTCTTATTATAATAAGATTAAAAAAAAAAAGTACCTGCTGCCCCAAGAGTGACCTAGTAGTGACCAAGGTCTTGAGGACTTGGCAAGAGCGGCCCAGGACTGAGTAAGTGCAGAGGAGAAGGCGATACTGCCTCATGAGCTGGTTAAGACATGAGCTGACTGTTGAAGGACAGCAGGATGTGGCTGGGTCCCCGGTAAACATCTGAGCCCACAAGGTCCATACAGTGGTGCTCCCTAGAGAATGGAAGGAATTGCAGCCCAGACACTAGTCCTGGGTTTACACTTCCCTTATCCAGTCACCTTTCCAGACCTCAATTTTCTCTTCAAATGGGGATTACCTGTCCCAACTCCTACATATATATTGGAGAAATGTTGTAAGAGTGTAAAACGATATTTCAAACACCAGGAATAGGGAAGTCAGGTAAACAAAGGGACTATTATTATGTCATCCATAGTTTTTCAATATTTCCGTTAGACACCAAACTAAAAACTTCTGTTGTTGCAACCTAGGGAGTCTCTGAATGAAAGCGTTGCTCGTATTGAGGGGTTTCTTTCCTGGGGCTCGGAACACAGGGGTGTGTGAGTGAAAACTAGACAAAGGCCCTGGATTCCATGGCCACTTTCTGTTTGCTAAACATTGTGGTTCATTTACAGACACACAGACGTGAAACGGAGCCAACTGCAGCCATTCCCAGGGCTTGTGGCATTCTCTTCACGTCACTCCAGGAATATTAAGTGCCTCTTGCCTAAGCCCTTGCTTTTCCTTCATGGTAACTTTAGAGGGACCACAAAAGCGAAGTTCCAGACTTCCCAGGGCCTGTGCCTTGGAAGGTGATAATCCCGTGGCTCCAGTTCACTGCTCAGAGAGCTGTGAAGGCCCTTCCGTAGGAGCCCCTGCAAGCTGGGTGCTGTTTAGAAAAGGTTAGCCTCCCCCAAAGGACGGCATAGCAGCCCCAGCCCTGTAACCATGCCTTTGGTGTTCTTCTTACCAAAGCTTTCTCCAAGGGGCTGTTGCCTTTTCAGAGTTGAAACAAAGGGGTCTGAGCAGTGAAAAGCGAAGGCCCAGCAGTGGGCCCAGGCCGGCCTGTCTGGGGGGTGAGGGCTGCACTCAAGCTGCACTCAAGCGTGTGGCCCATAGCTGGGGGGAGGCTGCCAACCTCAGCTGCAGACGCTGCAGTTAGCACTGGCCAGAGGGCACTCTCTGCCCGTGCCCCTGTGTGCCCTTCTGTGCTGCAGGCAAAGCCCTCCCCCCCACCCTTCCCCCCTCCAACCCTTGTCTCTGCAATCCACTGGACGAAAGGCCCAGTGAACCCCTTCATTCTGTCCACATTCAATCAGGTACTTGAAGCAGCTCAGGACTCATGTTGGGCTCAGCCAAGACCAACAGCATCAGGCTTCTTTTATTTGCGAGTTCAATGTGAGTTCCAGACACGATTGCAATGAGTGGAGTCCTTGTTGCTTACATGGCAGCTCTCTAAAGTCAGGAGAGAAGTGGCCACACTGGCGCAACAGAGAAGCCAAGTCAGAGAGGAGCACAAGCTCTTCTTTTCTTCAACACTCTCTGGAAGCTCATCTGGAAGTGCTTTCCTTGGAGACCTGGCCATAGTCCCCAGGTTGGGTTTGCTGTAAAGGATCAGTGTACAGTTTATCAAAGAAGCGTTGGGTTCCAAGTGCAAGGACTGGCAGTGTCACACCAGACACGAGTCAGGGGCTGAGGACGAATTTCATCATTTAATTCAGGGATCTGCTGCCAATGCTGACTGTGGTTTGGGGCAAGCCTCAGGATTTCCGTCTGAGAAGAAAAACAATCCATACCTCCTAAAGGAAATAAAATGGGTTGTCCTAAGAACTCAGGAACAATACCAGTGAGAGATCATGAGGAGTTGGACGAAGGAATGCTCAAATTAGTGAGTTTGGTTACTACAGGGGATGCACGGGCACAGTGTGGAAAGAACGGAGGAATGGGGACAAGGTATGGAGTGTGGTACTTCTCTGAGTATGTGTTGTTGTTTTTTTTCAATAGTTTTGGCTTTTAGTGTTATGTTAGGCTTTCCATACTCAAAACAAATAAAACCTGGAAGGCTAAGGGGAAAGGGAGAAGAAAACTGCATGACTGCTTTAGGAAAACTGAAAATTGTCTTCATTGTTATGATGCTGGAAACGGTCAATGAATCAAGGACATCAATAAAATCTTTCTGACTCTTTAAGGAATCTGCTATAAACTCTGAAATGGAAATCTGCACATTCTAGAGTGCTGTAGCTTCCTCATCCCTGGAAATCTTTAAGAATACACCTACAAGGGTTTGGATGATCCCACTAAAGGGCTGACAAGCATGACACTATAGACTGAATGTTTGTGTCCTTCCCCCCTCCCCCATTCCTATGTTGAAACCTAGTCCTCAGCGTGACGGTATTGGGTGGTGGGGCCTTTGAGAGGTAATTCGGTCATGAAGGTGAAGTCCTCATGAATGGGTAATTGTGCCCCTTTATAAAGAGACCCAGAGAGCTCCCTTGCTTTTTTCACCATGTGAGGAAACAGCAAGAAGACAGCTGTTGATGAACCAGGAAACAGGATTGAATCTGTTAGCCCCTGATTTTGGACTTTCTAGCTTCCAGAACTGTGAGAGATCAATCTCTGTTGTGTACATGCCACCCAGTCTATGTTATTTTGTTTCAAAAACACAACTAGTGAATTACCTTATAAGGGTCATGGGAAATTATGAGGGCTGGATGCAGGCAAGTGGTGAGGCAGGTGGTTTGTCTCTGAATCTTGCTTTCTCCTTTCTTATCTTCTCTTTTCACCTTAGACCTCCATGCTCCATTCCCTCAACCTTTCTCCATGCTGGATTATCCCTGATAAGGCATTAAGTCAGGAGTCTAAAAAAGCCTTTAAGTTCTAATACCATACATATAAGTTTTTGATAGTCTAAGCCCATCCAATGTTCAGGACAGTGTTTTGTAGGACATAACTATACTTCTGGTAAGGAATCCAAAAAGATTTGAATCCAGAATTCATGTGATAAGTAAATATGTTCAAGTCCCTACTAGGATAGTCTTTTACCAAGTTGGCCTGTTGGCATGCAGAAAAATCCTGAGCAAATTTGACTTTGCTTCTGCCACTCCAGAAACTTGGAGTGAATATAGTCAAGTCTCAGGAAGAAAGATGCAAATCAGAGAAGACTGAGTATCCAGGATCCAGTAAGGATCCACATTGATCATGGAAGTTCTAGTGTGACCCCAGTGCCCCTAAATCAATGATGTCATGTGTCAGTTACTTTGGTCTTTCCTCAGACCCATCAGGCTACCTCATAACTTCCTTCCCAAAGCACAAGTCCTCCTAGGATACCTCCGGCTAGAAGTAGGTCTCCTAGTCTATCCCTTACCCGCCTTCATTAACATCTGAAAAGAAAATGAGTAATTTGTCAAGGCATTCACCCCAGAGAACTTCCCCCAAACTTGTTATTCTTGTCTTTTATTTTTAGCAATGACATCAGTTGGGTTAGATTTTGGTTTCTAGTGAATCAATTCCATTCACATTGCCCTCTGTTAAATAAGCCAAGCAGATTTTTCATTGCAAATCTACTCTTTTTAATGAGATTTAATAAAGCTTATCCTTAGATCTTCAAGGATTTATAGATACTTGGTGGACGGGAAAGAATTGCCTAATTTATTGGCTATATATGTAAAGAACAAATTTCAGAGACGTCACTAAAGTAACATGTGTCTCCCCTCTTCAGAACCAGCAGAATTGTTTTGAGTACGTGCACACATCACAAAAGAGCTTTCTCCAGTCCTAAACTCTGGAAAACCAGGAAGTGTTAGAGTGGTAACTGTAGCTCCCCCCCAGAGCCCTTTCTTTTTAGATCTGAGGCCTGTGTTATGATAAATAAATAATCCCAGAAGTGCTTGTTCTGGCAAAGATATAATACTTCAGATGTACAGCTTCATAACGCCTACAGAAAAGAATTTAAGAGAAGAAAAAAGAATCCACATCTTGGCATGAAATAAGGGAAAGGCACGCTAACAACAGAAGTTACAAATGTGGAGAGGACATCGAAGTCTGACTCAGAGCTGGAGAGAGAAAAAGAAAAACCTCAAGATTTAAATACCAGTAGTTGGGTTGAAAGCCAAAAAATAAAAATAAATAAAAGATGAACTCACAGATACCAGGAGTATTAAATAAGCAGATGCTGTGAGACGGTCATCATACAAAGGTCACTGCTTATTTCTGAACCTTGGTCCAGTGGAATTGGCTGTTGTTTCTGGACTGACATCTATTTAGAGCTGAGCTTTGTGGGAGATAAAGTCATGCACCCCAGGTGTATTTTGGGGTAAGAAAAAATGTATATAAATTAATCTCCTAAATTTAGTGTGACAAAAGCTGTTTGCCAAACCTAATATTTGTAGCCATATACTTGCCATTTATGGAAAAAGCCAACCCATGAAGATGAATGGGTGGCAATTACCCTATAGAACCTCCTGGTTGGAATTAGGCTTGAATGCTACCCATTTGCGTTTCACCAATGGTGGATATAAGAAATCGCCCAACTAGGAAAAAAAAAAATTTTTTTTTTTTTAAGTGATACCAGGGACATTATTCAATGTCTTTAAACAAGAAAATCCTTGACAAACTCCCTTCAGAACCAAGCACTGGGGAAAGATTTCTTCCTCTTGATGAACAAAACTATTTCCTAAAATTACACAAATTCTGCCACCAGCTGTCTTCTCCTTTTTCTAGGTTGGCACGAAGCTCAGAAGTTTCATGTTTGATTACTATCATTCTTCTCAGTCAGAATTTATTGCTATAGCTTCTTCTCTTTCCACTTTTACTTTTTGCTTCATAAAAACTTTTTTTTTCGATCTCATTTTTTTCCCAGAAGTGGGTGGGTGGCATATAAATAAGGTGCAATTCATTCAGAGATTTAAAATGCTCCTCTTGAGACCTGTTTCCAAATGACGCTGCATTCCCCTGGCAGAGTATTTGTTTCCTCCTCCTCCATTGTTTATTTATACAGAGTGAGAAAGGACAAGAAAGTAAAAGGCTGCAAATCCAGGGTGGAGGGCTTGCCTGGAAAATTCCCAGGAACAAACAATGGAGAAAATAATACCCTCTGAAAGTAAGAGAGGTCCTATTGAGCAGGGGTCACAAACTGGTACCAGTTGGTGATCTGTAAGGAACCAGACCACACAACAGGTGAGCAGGTGAGCGAAGCTTCGTCTACCTGTATTTACAGCTGCTCCTCATCACTGGAATTACTGCCTGAACTCCACCTCCTGTCAGATTACCAGCAGCATTCAATTCTCACAGGAGCGCAAACCTTATTGTGAACTGTGCATGCACACCTCCCCCCCCCCGCCCACACACACATACACATAAAACTTGTCCCTGGAGCCAAAAAGGCTGAGGACCGCTGCTATAGAGAATTATAATTTCCATGCTCAAAGATTCTTTTTCTTGTACAAACAGTTGGAAGCTGGTTTAAACCAGGTCTTCCTGAATGATGAAGCAACAATGGAAATGAGAAATGTGCCCCTGGTAAGTGCTGTCTTGACCTTGATGGTTGGAAACGGGTGTGTTCACCTATAGGCCATGGTGGGAAGGCAGAGCTTGCAAAAGGACTGACATTAACATGCAGAAGGGGACCTGGGAGATTTTCACCATCCTGGTTCCTAGTCTCATTTCTAGATTTCCAAGATAAAATCTTTGCATTAGTTTTAAATTGTTCATTATTAACAAGGTTTTAGAAATTAATTGTTCACACATTGGAAGATTAATTAGCATTTAGATAAAAATACAAGGGTCTTGGGGCTGTTTCCCTTCAAATGAGTCACCGTTGAATTTTTGTGTGTCCTGACCAGCGGGAGAGCTCTGGGGTTTCCTAATTCTATGCGCTTTTAAAGGTGTGGCAACAAAAACTGATGAGTCGGTGCCAAGAAGTGTGTTAAATGCATGAGTTTTTAAAAATGGAAATGTGAAAGGGCTGAGACCAGCAGAGACTACTGGTCTGGCCGTGGAAATACCGAGTCCTATTCTTGTGGTGCTGTTATCTAGTACAGCAGGAGTCGGGGCTGTTTCCCAGTTGGCACCCCATCCATTCCTCCCCTTTCCACCCAGGGAGGCTTCGCCCACTGCATCCCCAAGCCCCCTTGCTGTCTGGTGTCCCGTTGGTCTTGGCCTGGAGGTGACAGGTGGAAACGCCAGCCCTCGCTTTTGCCTCAGCGTCTTTTTTGTTTGCTCTTAACCCTGCCCACAACTTTCTCAGTGGTTCCCTGTTAAGGTTTTGGCATTTGAATCATCGGGGCTGGACTCCTTTTTCAGTCAGGCCTGTGACTGAGACAAACAGTAACCAGCTTTAGCAAAGTGGAAATGGTTTGGCGCAGTGGGGCTGGGTTTCTAATCTGTGGGATCACAACAGCCCTGTCCGGGTTCTTCCAAGACTGCGTGGTGGGGAGAAAAGCAGGAAGAGAAAAGCAGGCCTGGCCCTCTACCTCAAGACAAGACCAAGGTCACGTCGAGTGGCCTGGCCACCCCTGCAGAGGCTTATATTCAGCCTCACCCACCACACTAATGCACTCGGGCGCTTGGGGATAACATAGCTTTGCTCATTACTCAATCAAAATAAAAAAAAATACAAAAAATTTTTTAAACAATTTTTTTAATAGACATCTGACAGGAAAGAGAAGAGATCCCATAATGGGGCCCTGAGGCCGGAGTCCAGGCTTCATTCGGTGGCAGAACGGTCCTCAGGCCCGGGCACAAGAAATGTACGAAAACGGGGAGAACTTGCGGGAGGACAGGAGGCCTGAGTGGGCAAAGACATCCTCAGTCTCTTCATAGTTATATATTATATATATTACATCCAAGTGTCACAGTCCTTTGTACCATTTCCCAGGGGGCACGTGGGTCGGCGTGGGGTCAGGCGCGCACGGGGCAGCTAAAGTGCTGGTGGGCTGGCGCTGCGCTCACAGCAGCTGCAGGAGCTTCAGCGACTGAACGAGGGCCCGGGGCTCCGCGGACGCCAGGTACTGGCAGCAGAGCCAGTCCTCCAGCTCCACGCCGCGCCTGCGGTCCACCGCCTTCTCGGCGAACTTCATCATCATCAGCGCCCGCTTCATGTCGATCCAGTTGTGCAGCGTGCTGCACAGCGCCTCCTCCGAGGGCGCGCGCTGCTCCACCAGCTCCCTCCGCGGCCCCCACAGCAGGCACTGCAGCACCCGCCGGGCCTCGCTGATGCGGATGCGCTTGATGGGGTCGGCCTCCAGCAGCAGGTGCGCCAGCTGCTGCAGGCCCGGCGAGTACAGGGACAGGGCGGGCAGCGGGGGCAGGTCTTCCTGCCGGTAGTCCTGCTCCCGCAGCTGGGCCCGCACCTCGAACGGGTTGGGCTGGTGCAGCAGCTCGTAGATGAGGATGCCTGTTTGGAACTCGTCAAACTTGCTGTATTGGGAGGCGGACACGATCTCCGGGGCCAGCCGGGCCTGGCTCTTTTTCTGCTGCAGGTTGGCGGTGCCGCCGGGCTTCTGCTTGGCTTTCAGGAAATTGCTGATGATGAGCCGGGGTAGGTGCTTCTCGCGGGGCCCGCCCTGCCAGGCGGGAGGGGCTGCGGGGCTGGGCGGGGCCTTGGCTGGGAGGGTGGCCGAGGGGCCCAGGGAGCCAGCAGCGGGGGGAGGGGTGCTGCCGGCAGCAGCGGGGCCGGGCGTGGCCTGCGGGCTGCAGTGCACCAGCAGCAGGTTCTCCAGGCACAGGTCCCGGTGGATGATCCTGTGCTCCTTGAGGTGCTCCAGCCCGTTGCAGAGCTGCAGAAGCAGGAAGCACACGCGCCGCTCGTAAACCTCCGGCTCCGACTGATGGCTGCTGGCTGAGTCCCGCACGAAGTCCGAGGCAGTCTGATGGGGCACCTCTCGGGTGATGACCACCACGCAGTCCTGCTCCTGGGCAGGGGGGTGAGAGGGGAGGGCGGGCGGGGGGTCCTTGGGCGCGTCGGGAGAGGTAAGCATGCTGGAGGGCACCGAGGCCACAAAGTGGCCGCAGTCCTGCTGGATGTTGAAGTGCACGGGCACAGAGGGGCTGCAATACGAGGCCGTCTTGGGTCCAGGGGTTTTGCAGATCTGTGGGGAAGAGGAGAAGTGAGGTCAAGAGTGGGATCTATCATTCCGTTCAACAAATGGTGCTGGGACATTTGGAAACCTCCATTCTCAAAGGTGAACTTAAACCTTTACCTCTTGCCATATCACACATGAACTCAAAACGGATCACGTAGGTATGAAGCCCAAATAGACACATTTTAGACGAAAACATAGGAGAGAGTCTTTAAGACTCTGGGTTGAGCAGGGATTCCTCAGATACCACACCAAAGGCATGGTCCATAAAATACAGAATTGATAAATGTGACACCCCCCCACAAATTCAAAACTTTTTGTGCTTCAAAAGATACTTTTAAGGAAATAGAAAGGCAAGTGATAGTCCCAGAAAAAATATATGCCAAACACATATCTGATCAATAATTTGTATCCAGAATTTACCAAAAAGCCTCTTACAACTCAGTAATAACATAAACTTCCCAATCAGAAAGTGGGCCAAAGATATTGAGAGGCATCTCACCAGAAAAATATGTAAATGACCAAAAGCACAGTAAAAGGATGTTCAACGTCATGAGGCATCGGGGAAACGCAAATCAAAAATACGAGATGCCAGCTGACATCCACTAGAAGGGCTTTAAGAAAAATGATAGACAATAACAATGGGAATTCTCATATATTGTCGGTGAAATGTACAATGGTGCAGTCCCTTTGGCACACAATTTGACAATTTCTTACAAAGTTAAACATAAAATTGTCATGTGACCCAGAATGAACGGGGTCCCTGAAGAACCACACATAGTGTGGCTCCCTGGTGGTGGTAGGAAACATTCTGCTGCCCAGAGTTTGGGCTGGACAGGTTCTCAGGAGGCCCGAAGAGATGACACAGGCAGCCCGATTTGCTCCCCACCCCTCACACTTGAATGGGCAGCTACCCAAGAGCAGATATGCTTGACTGCTGGAGTGCTCCCTTCCTGGAGAACTCAGAGGCAGATGCAGGCTTTGAACTTCTCGTCCTTGGCCAAGTTTCTAGATCCAGGTAAATATGCAGTGCCTACTAGCTGGCATGACCCGCAGGGCTGATTTTAGTAGAACTGCTATGTGGAAGCCACATACTTTTCCCCCAAGGGTGAATCAGAGCAGCTGGAAGAAAAACAGAAAGCTCTCCCAGGAGAGGGAACCCAAAGGCCCAAAGGCACCCTGTGACCTGAAGGGAAGAATAAACAAGCAGATGATCTCAAGTTCCTCTGGGGAATCCCCACCACCATCCCTGTCCCGCCTCTTCAACTTCTTGTACTGACAACAGAGCCAATCCCCGGAGGATGGTTAGCAGCCCTAATCCTCATTGAGCCACCACACACCTGGAGTCTTGAGCCAGACATCATGGGCCTCAGTTTCCCTGTAATTACACTGACAGGGACCGAGGAAGGTCTGTGGTCTCCTCTCTCAAGAGGATATTGGGCAACCTCAGCCATGCTTTAGAGAAAGGTAAGGCTCAGTATCTAATCCTGACAAGAAAGGCCTCGTGCATCTACCCAGAAAACATCGTCCTGCAAACAATCCCAAAATAACTCAGATGATTACAGCAATGCTCATAAATCGCCACAATGCTCACAGGTGCTGTTTTTAGAAGTTCCAATGCTGGCACCTATTCACAGAGGTTTATTTATATTGCAGCTATACAAACCTTCTCTGCATGAAACCTGGGATAAAAGAGTTCAGCCTCTAAGGAAACTTTTATCAAGATAATTGGGGGCTGGGGGGAGGTAACACATGAATCTAGTAATCTCCATTATAGAAGCTGAATAGAAATGAAAGCGGCATGCGTTGATCCCAGACATTGGTTCCAATTACACTAACAAAAATGATTTTGGAATACATCCTAAAGGGCATTGTTGCAGTCTCTTTCTTATTCTAGCCCACCCAACTGTCTTCAGCTTTTAAATGGCAGGCTTCTGGAATAGGACGCCACTCAAGGAAACTTGGGGAGGGGGTTCCTAAAAAAATAGTCTTGCATAAAAATACCAGCCACTGTGTGGGAGGACCTATCTTCTGTGCCATCCTTGGGTATGTGGGAAAAGCACTGCTGATGTTGGGGTCACTCCCCTCCAGAGAGGGCTTCTCTACCACAGGAGACATCTTCCACACTCTCCTTGTGTGGGGGAGGCACTGGGCCTATTCAACATTTTCACGCAGTGTTTTTTAAACCTCAAACAAACCAATGAGGTCAATGCTATTACAGAGGAAGAATGGAGGCTTCAAGTGGTGAAATTATTTGCCATGATTATACAACTGAGAAATATCCTAAAGGTCAAAGTAGGCTTTGGAGTGAAAAAGACCTTGGTTTAAATGTAAACTGTAAATACTGACAAGTTACAACGGATTCTCATTATTTGCAGTAGTTGTGTTCTATTAAGTAGCCACAAATACTGAACTAGTGAATACTGAACCATGGCTCCTAGGGGAAAATACAATGTTTAATTCCTGCAAGCCTCTGGTTACATTTTTATCAACTGGCCAATATATATCCTTGTCTATGGGTGGTTCTGTGTAAAGACACCTTCATAGACACCATTGATTCATTAACACTTGAAATCATGGCCAACAGCACTCTTAAGTCATGTCTGAATGAAATTTACCTCATACTCTCCCTAAAGCACATCACACAGCCTTCTTATACTTAAGAACACTAGACAGGACTCCAGCACTCAGCTTGGCCGTTTTAAGCAGTGAAACCACCAACAAAAAGCCCCCAAATGTGAAGACTGAGGTACTAAGTAGACCATGGAAAGGGTCCTATTGACAGTCTAGAGCTGAAACAAGGCCAGGCGGGACCACTTTGTTCCACCACAGCTGGGAATCTGCATGTGCAGAATGACCACAAAAATGCCACAAGTATTGATTTGAGGTTGCAAATAAATGTCAGCAGCGAATTCACACATACACAGCCCATGCATAATGAGGATTGACTGTTTATCTCGGTCTGTTTTCTCCTCTGTATATCAGGGCAGTGACAGACAGCTCCTTCCCCACAGGGCCACTGTCGTGAACGACACAACACAAGAGGTGTGGCTTTCGGCACAGTGCCTGGCCCGGGTGAGCAGTCACCAGGAAAGGTTGATATGGTGGTTGCTCAGGCAGGTTTGGCTGCAGGCTCGCTTTGGTGCTGCTGGCTTGCAGGTTGGGTTATTGTAGCAACTCTTGCTAACTGTGCAGATGCCTGGGGTCTGGGAAGTGTTTCCAAGGATCCCTTTTCTCCAGGGTATCAAAGGCCGGGGCCCAGCAAACACTCCCAGCAGAGCTCTGGGGGAGCTACTGACAATTTGCACAGAGATGTAAATGAAGGAGCTGAGTAAATGGCAGCTGGGCTGGATGGGGTTCAAAATCAGTGAGCAGGTCCTCTGGCAGGACCCACAGCTCCCCGGAGGGTGGGGCGGATAAAGGACAGGGATGGGGAGTGGGGGAGGGGGCCTCTCCACCCCCACCTCCTCTCCCCAACCCCCTGGCCACTTCATTTTCAGGGTGTCTGTGCCTGAGTTGAGACCTTCACACAAACCTCTGGTTCTGCTCAAATTTCAATCGTTTTGTTGAGCCAAGTCTCATTTTCAACTTTGCAGTCCTGGTCTCGTTCGCGGTTGAAAATCTGGGTTAAGTCACGTCTGTTAAATAAAAAAGGCCCAGCGGCTGAACACAGGTCCTTAATTACCCAATGGGAATTCTAAGCTGACTGAGGAATAGAACAGCTTCAAAACCTCACGCACAGCTAATTATCATCGCCCCGCCCGCAGTATATTCCTGACGCAGGGCTCCAGAGCTGGCTCCCTCTTCCTTGCTGCCCTGGGGTGCTGAGCTGGGGAACCAGGGCCCCGCGTTAGGGGGAGCAGGTGTGAGTCTGCTTTTGTTAACGGGGACTCACGACCAAGGCTCGTGCTTACCAGGCGCAGATGGGATGAACTCAGGGGCAGACAGGCAGTGGGGACGGGGGACCCACACCCCCCTGCGGAATCCGGATGACTGTACTCCGTGTCTAGACTGCACAGTTAATGAAGTGGAACAGCTGCACGTGCGAAATGGATGCCCCCCCACCCCTGCCCTCCACTGCCAGGCCTGGCATATTTGCAAATTGATATCGTTGTTCCTCAGACTCGAGTATTTCAAGCTCATCTGCAAATTCTCTTTTCACACAGCACAGCGACAGTCCTTCAGCTGCCAAGTCACCAGCAAAGTCAGAGAGGGGACCCCCGGGCCTCTGCTCCTTAGAGGGCCAAGGCCTCTCTTCCAGTTGTTTTTCTGGTTTACATTTCTAAGGAAATGAGAAGCAGTGCTCGCTTTTAACAACCTCTGGGAAAGCTGAATTCTCTGCGTTGTTCTGCAGAGAATGAGGCGAATTCTACAGGGTAGGCGGTCCTAGAATGCAAGCTGCACATCACCGGCACTTAAGGATAAAAAAACCCAAACCTGGGGAAGCTGGGATGGCTCAGCGGGTTAAGCGCTTGCTTTGCAGCCCAGGGACTGAGGATTGAATCCCGGCCCAGGCGGACCCATATGCTGAACTGGGGTGTGCCACCAATTCAGTTCTTGCCAGGGTTTATGTGGGAGGCTCCTGCCCCAGTTCCTGCCCTGCGCAGCCCTGTGCCCCCACCTGTGGAGTGAAACATATATGGAAAACTAAGGATGTCAATTATGGAGACTGCTCTGGGCCCTCCCCCTTCTCTCTGTCTCTCTCTGTCTCTCTCTGCCAAAAACCAATAAAAAAATAAAAATAAAAACCCAAGTCCTGATCCACTGGCAGACGTTGCGCCAGGTGGCCCTTTCGTCTTAGCAGCAGGGTCACAGCTCTTTCACCCTATGAACAAGTGGGGTTCAGCCTCTTCCATCAGGCTCTTTTCTCCTCCAAATGGAGAGGTCAGCTGTCTCTTGACACTGCATGAACCCCCAGGTCCAGCCCAGGTGACCAGTGACATTGACTGATGTGCTTGAACATGGGAAGAGGCATCATGCACAGCTCACTCAAGTTCCCATGGGGGGCTAGCCAAAAGTGAAGAACTTCGTAAAGGCACCTCTATCCCCTTGGCTTTCAAGGATCTCAAACCCATGTCCCTTTCACTGGGTGGATACAGACCCCTGGCTCTCGCCTGACAGTGATAACAGGCTAATCATGTTCAGCTCACGGAAGGATCCACTCACTTCCTCCTGCACTGCACACAGCACCATCCTAATAGGGCAATGCTGCGATGGCTTCTTTTCTTCTTTTAATCATGGTTGGGAAAGTGGCTCACTAAGGGGGAAGCTGCTGGGTTTATAATGAGGCAATGAAGTCAGGAAATCCAGACTCTCATTCTGCACTTCTGTGTTCTCTTCCCTCGAATGCCTGCCATCTTGGTACACCCCCTCGTTTTTCAGGGTCTTGATTTCTGTACAATAAACTGAGTCCTTGTAGGAGCCACCCTCTTCCCTAGATTTCTTTTTTCCTTCTTCTTTTACATAGGGAGGCGGAAAGTAATTATGTATGGGCCCCTAAACATAGAAATCAGGGGTTACCAATCTATATTTTATGGCGCTGTCACCAATTTCTTAAAAGAAAAAACTCAAAGTAAAACTCACTGCAATTTTCCTTGGCTGACAATCATAATATTCTTTTTAAAAATTTGCTCATAAGTAGGAAGCTACCCCACTAAGGCCATTTTATGTTAGTTTACTGTTTTTACATTTTTCTAACTATAAATAAATAAATAAATATGTATCTTGGAACACGTAATGGCAGAAGACAGCTAGGGGTTCCTCCCCTTACTTCCCACAAAAGCCTGCATTTAGAGAAGGGCTATAGACCCTTCTGGACACCAAAAAAAAAAAAAGATGAGAATGGGAAGCACATGGAGAGACCTGAGTCAGGGCAGAGACCAGAGTGGCCAGATGGGTGCAGACACTCAGGCAGTTTGCTCTGAGCTGCACCCTGAGACAGCAGTGGGGTAAGCAGTGGTAACAATAGCTCTGATCTAAGGGCAAAGGCTAATGGGCTGGGTTACCTTGGACTGATCACTTAACTTCTCTGAAATTCACTTCTCTTAACTGATAGGAATGTACTTTCAGGTTCAAATCCATCTCAGACACCAACTAGCTGGGGGCAGAATACTTAATCATTTTAAGCCTCATACTCCCCATGTGTAACACCCTTCCCCCTCCCCGTGAAGATTCAGAGTCATGTAGTTATAGTTACTACACCCAGCTGAGAGTTTAGTTGCATAGCAAAAGATCAATCAATTGTTGAAGGTGATGGCTAGATCCAACTCCCTTTCTGGCTCTATTTCAAGAACAATATCCTAATTGCTCATCTCCTGTACTAGATTACAATCTCAATAGGAACAATACATTCACCCCTCAGTACTCAGATCTTTACAAACTCCCTGGCATAGAGCAGACCTTCATTAGAAACCTGCAGAATAAATGAATGAACTCTCTGTCGCATTAAAAGGCAACTGCTCTCTTAATCCAGTGAGATCACCTAAATTCATGCCTGAGAGCACAGAGTGAATCTTCTATCCATAGTACACAGCTCATTGCACCATGTCCTGGGCCTGGCAGAACCTGAGATCATGAGCCACAAGTGTTAGGAGGACCTGTAGGCCTCAACCCTGTATGCTGGAGAGGTGAATGACCTGCCAAGCCACGCTTCTGCCAAGGCGGGACCAGCTGGCCGTACTGCAGACGTGAGGAGGGGTGGTACCTACTTTCACAGCGTAGGTGCTGCCGGGGTCCTCGGAGCAGGTGGCACAGTAATAGATGGCATCCCCCGAGTCACAACAGGGCCTGTTGCAGGTCAGCTTGAAGAGCGACCAGTTGTTCTCATTGAAGTGCAGCTCCTTTTTCTGGCCGCCCATGAAGAGGTCCTCACACTTGGCCACGAGGCGGAGCAGCGACTGCGCGTACAGCCCCACCAGCTTGGCGTAGGTGCCCTCCTTGCTGCTGATGCTACTCAGGAGGCTGTGGAGCTGCAGCTGGGTGCTGCTGCTGGAGGCCTGGCTGGCCACGCTCAGCTGGGAGGACGAGGGGGCCCCTCTGCCCTGGAGGCCGGGAGCCCCGCTCTTGCTGCCTGCTAGCCCTGGCGCTGCAACCCAGTGGCCGCTGCCTTTGAACGTCTTCTCCAGAGGCTCCGAAGAGGAGAAGGTAGGATGGGGGCGGTTGCCCGAGCTGGCGGAGAAGCTGAAGGGTGACTCCTCATGAGCACAGACATTGGTTTCCGAGTGGCTGAGGTTTAGCTTGGGGCTGGCCGTCCTCGGCTTGGGGCAGCCCTGAGTCCAGAAGAAGCCGTCTGGTGAAGAGGCCGCCCGGCTCACTAACTTCTTCTGGGGCAGAGGTGGGGGCTGCAGGGGGCCGCTGGAGGACACATCCTCAGAGGAGCCCGAAGGGAACGGAACAGGAGCGAAGAGCTTCTTCCCACTGTTGGTGGGTGAGTGATTCGGCTCAGATGATGGGGCTGAAAACGAGAAACAGGACAATCAGGCCAGTGCCACTCAGTTCCAGGGCCTGTGGGCTCTTGTTTATTCATTCATGTCTAAGCAATTTATTTTTATTTATCTCTTGAAGTGACAATATATGCACAATGAAAAAAAATTTTAATGCAAAAATAGGTGTCTTGTGCCAATAAAGATTTTCTCCTACCCTGACCCTCAGCACTCTGGCTCTCTTATTACAGAAAATCACCCCAGCAATTTCTCACAAATTCTGAAGATACAACAAACAAACCAATAGACACACATGTGCACATTTACAAAAGGAGAGCAAACTTGCCCACTATCACGACATCTCGGAGATACTTCACAGCAGGTGCATAGATCTTTCTTTCTTTTTTTTCAACAGTAATCTCAATATTTTATGCAAATATCATAACTTATTTAGCCACTCCCCTTTTGATGGGCACTTAGGTTGCTTCTAATATTTTGCAACTGATGCTGCAACAGCAACCACAAACCTTAATATGTGTAGTTTGGCTGGATTTAAAAAAAAGATTAATTTTATTAAGAGACGGTGAGAGAGAGAGAAGGGGGAGGACCCAGAGCAGTCTCCATAGTTGTACATTTTTAGTTGTGACATAGTTTCATCCCACACAAGTAATGAGGGGCCTCACAGGATGGAAACTGAACTGGGGGCCTCCCACACGGGAGGTGAGAACCTTCGCTGCCACCCCGGGATTACCAGTTGTATTGTAGTTGAGCATATGGGTTTGCACAGGCTGGGGCCAGGATCTGATCACCAGAATTTGAAATTGCAAGGCAAGCACTCAACCTACTGAGCTATCCTGGCATTCCCTGGATTTTTTTAAAGTAAAGTTTATAGAGTACAATTTACCTACAGTAAAATTCTCCTTTTTAGTATGTCGCTCTATGAGTTTTGACGAACGCACTAGTGGCTGTGGGAACAAGGCTGACTCACAATTTGGAAGGCAGAGAATGATTTTAATAAAGAAACACCTGAAGGGAAAGAGGGTTTCCTGAGCTCTGCAGACCCAGAGTGGTGCCCACAGACACTGAATCTGATGGGGGAAATGGTTCCACATGGCCACACGTCTCCACAGAACAGGGACATTCAGAAACATCCCAGGTGCTGAGAGGAAGGGTGAAGACTGCACTTTACTCTTTGTATCCACGAGTAAAATTGAGATTCCACAATAAAACAAGAGTTCAGGTAAAAGATATGTGAGAAAAAGCTATGCACCTTGGAAACAGGAAAGGGCCAATTAAAGTAATACTCATTTCTTTCGTTCTAAGAATGGACTAGAAGATGTACCCACTATTTTAATGACAGCTTTTAAAGGGACGGAAAGAAAACCACTAACTGTATTCGCAGGTTGTAAAATGCACCCTATAATCCTGAAAGTTAAAATGTGAAAGAAATGCGTGTCTTAGGTTCAAGGGAATAGGTACTTATGATGTGCACCCCTCATTTAGTTCACTGTGCCATGTCACCTGAAGGGCAGGGCATGTGGTCACTGTACCCCTCCCTCCCTTAGCAGAATGGTTAGAGTGAAAGAAACACAGCAAACACCACGTCCTCAGGGCTGGGCAAGCACCAACATCCATGCCACCCAAACACACTCTCACAGTGTGTGGTAGCAGGGCACCTCCCGCCCAGTATGACCCCGAATGCAAAGCACAGGAGGGCAAAGTTGGTGCACACAGACTGCTGAACATAGGAATTGGGAACCCACAGGTTCATGCAAGGCAAAGCCCTGGGTGGTGGGGAGAGACCCTGCATCAACACCCTTCCTGGCTCTGTCTTCTCTCACTGGACCCGGGAGGAAGCAGGAGGCTTCGCACACAGCGCATGCTCCCTCGGCTGCTGCGGCAGGGTATGCTTCCCAGTAGTTTATCAAGATCGGAACAAGTTTTCCTTCCCACCTCACCCCCTGGGTAATGACAGGCGGGGCGCCTGTCAGCGAGGCTGAATGAGTGATTTATAGCCCTTCCGAGGTTAATGATAAATCAAACAGCAGCAGTGCAGTTGGGACCAGTCAGTGTCACATGCCCTCAGCAGTCAGAATGGGGGCTCGCAGGAAACAGCCAGTCGGAGGAGGGGAGATCCTCCTAACTGTCAGTCCATAGGCTCACCACCCTGTGCTCCCCAGGAAGAAGCGCTTCTCCCCTCAAGGGCCAGTCCACAATGGGGACAGATGAAGGCTAGGGCAGTGACTCACTTCCTCCCCTTAGCTGAGCCAGGAGGAGGGTCACTCAATGGCTCCTAGGTGACAAAAGGGAGCAGCAAGACCCTTTACGAATGGGGCTCTCAAAGGCCACGGAGTCTCAGCCACCCGTCCATCCCCCCGGTGGTGAGCAAGAGGGTGGCCAGGCAGACCCGTGTCCGTTTCCTGGCCTTTCCGCCTTCTCTAAAGCCGAAGCCCATTCTCAATGAGCTGCCGGATTCCCAATGTATCGTCAACACACAGGAGAGAGAGAGAGAGGACGAGGGGAGGAAGCAGAGTGTGATGAGAGTGCTGGTCAATGCTTTCCTCAGAGCCTCCAGCGACAGGGACAGCCTGCTTATGGCCAGGCTGGTCCTCAGTGGCCGGGGAGGTTCTGACAAATCAGGTCCTTGGCGATGTCCCCTCTGTAAGCCTTGTGCTTATTTCCCACCCTCGCTGGCTTGTCCTCCTTGCCTTCCCTGTAGGGCTCACCTTGATGCCTCCAATACGACCCTTTCTGCCTCTGCTCTGGGCTGAGGGGAGGCAGCTGGGTGAACCCCTAACTGGCTGTCAACGTCCCTACCTCCCCCGTTTCCTCATGTAAACACTGTCTGGATGGCATCACCGCGAAGACCCCTTCCAGCACTAACCGTCTATAATTTCAGCCACTCGGTCCATGTTCAGCCTCTCCTAACTTGCATTTTGTCTCAAAACTGCCTCTGCAATAAAATACCTCTAGGGAGATGGTTATCTTGCTTCAACCCTTCCCCTCTGTATCCAATGGTGAACTTTCCAACCTGGAAGGATAGCAGGAGTCATGGAAAAAAAAAAAAATCAAAAAAATCGGTACACCCTTATTCTGTAGATTACCAAAGAGAATCCAGAGGCTTTGGTACAAAAAACAACTCATGCGCTGAGGAAGTGGAAGGAAACAACTTTCTCCCTCATCCTCTGTGTGCTCTCAGGCTTTCCTGGGGAGCATGGTCTGCGACTTCGATCACATTCATATTCCATAATCACTTCGGCAAGGAATACTGGGTATGAGAAAGGGGCGTGGTTTCCAGGACGAGGGTGTGGGCTGCTCATTTTCCTTTATTTATTTCTTAGATGCTATGTGCTTGCCACCCAACAACCCCTGCATAAAGCACGCACTAGTCAGAGAGGGTGCTGCCGAAGAACGCTCCCCAACCACACACTCTCCCAGCACACGAAAAGGGGGATTGCACTTACAGGAACCTCACCCAGGGAAGTGAGGCTCATCCGAAAGGGGCACTGTGCCCGTATTACGGGCTACTATATAGGCATAGAGTGCTTTTGGTATTCTAAAAAAAATATTGCCTCGTTCTGTAACAGGCAAACCCCCTTCCACCTGAGACATCCCGCTGAACGTATGGGTCCTTGAAGCTGTTCTCCAGGGGTGGAACCACAGCTAGTAATTCACACTGGTAGCTCCCAGCAACCTCAGGACCATATAACGTCCCAGCTGTTAATATTTTTAGGGCTACTCTGAAATAGATGCCAACACACGGCCCTTCTCGCTGAAACTGATTTGTCCCCCACTAGACAGGCAGGAGCTGTTTTCTGTGGCCCTGGGATCTCCTCGAAGGACCCATTCAGACTCTGTCATTTTCTTGACTCTGACACGGGGAACCTTCTTTGACACACAGCCCTGGGCAACACAGCAGCTCGACTGTGACTATTTGCGGCAGCTGCCACCCTCTGCATTTAGAAGAGCCGAAAAGAAGAGAGGACACATATGCCGTGATGCCTAAAATAGTTTCAAAATTCACAGGCAAACCACTGGCTCAGAAAATCGTGCCTAAAAACACTCTGAAAAATTGGCCAATGGCCCCTCAGGACTCAACGCCAAAGGCACAAGGGACAAATTCAAATGCAGGCTTGGGTTACAGACCACTGTGAGCATCACAGTTCAATAGGCTGACCAGACGTTCCGTTTAAAATGGGACAGAAAACAACGGTATTGTCCTGTTTCAACAGCACATATGGTCACCCTACTGACACCTTGAATTTAGTCCAGTGAGAGTAGGCTGACCAGACATCCTGTTTGAAACAGGACAGTACCGTTGTTTTCTGTCCCATTTAAAATGGCACGTCTGATAAGATTATAGTTCAGTGAGCTGTAATCTTCTGGCTGGCACAGGGTCTGGCCTTCCATCTGTAAAAACAGCCACATCTCCAAAGCACAAGAAAAAGAAGTGCCTGTAAGGCCTGGTTTGATGTTGGCGTTAGATCACCCTGTTTACAAATTCTGGCTTATTATTAGGATATAAAAGAGGTGAGAAGGAAAAATACTTTTCTGGGAAGTTTGCCTACATCATAGTTACATCATTGTAGGCTTTTAAAATGATTTCTAATGCTAATTGGGCCAGAGAGCTCCAAATCCCAATCCCTAAGGTTTCCTCTCAATTTCTATCTAATTCTGCGTGGAAAACCAGTAGCCAACTACAGAGCACAGCTCTGCATCTCTGTTTCGTGTGCTTCAGGGAAGGACAAGTGTTTCTAGTGGGAAATGACATATCAGATATGGTGCACTGGGTGGGATCGTAAAACGACTGAGGGGAATGTGTACCAGTTTGGCGCCATTATATTTAGAAGGCAAAGATGAGAAATCAGGATTTCAATGGTCAGAAAAAACAGCTTAACTTCTACGCAGAAATGCAGACCCAAAGTTCAAATGTAGTGCTGTGAGGTTTTCCTTATTATAGCGTCCTCTCTTCTTGCTGGGTTTTAATAGGCACTTTCATTGTTCTCTTCAGCCACAATGAGACGAGCTCAAGGAGGAAGTGGTCAGTCCAGTTTTGAGCTGAATGAATGGCTCCCTCAGGGCACAGCTCTGTCTTCTAGCAGCAGCTGGGCCACAGCAAGGATGGAGGCCAAGGACATTGTCCCAGCTAAGAGTCCCCACGCTCCAAACTCGAGTTTTGTGTCTGACTATTCTCTGACCTCCAGTTAAGGCAAAACAAACATAATTTCCTTCTGTTCAAAAAACTTAAGAGTATCATTTTTTAAAAAAAATGATGATAATAAATTATATCGCTGGAAATGGCTGCATAGATTTAGCTATTCATTCAGCTAGTTTTCCTGGAGTAACTACTAAGTGCAAGACATAAGGAACAATAAGCAATGGAGAAAACCTGGCCCATTCCCTGTGGCTCATTCAATCCCCTCCTGTAAAAGGTGAGAAAACTGAAGCTATCTGGCTGGCAGCTTGCTAGTGTCACACAGGGAGTGGCAGTCTTGCAGATTTCTGCCAAACCCCTTCTCCCCACCCTCAGGAGATGTGAAGAGGGGAGGGAGGTGAGTGAATGTTCTAGCCTCTCCTGTAACTTTTTCTTCCAAAGGAAAATTGTGCAAGTTCTTGTTTGGTCCCACAAACAGAATAGGCTCAACTCTAAATGTTAAAAAAAAAATCAACAAAGCATTTCTTCAGAAAGAATCCTCACTTTTTTAAGAAAGTAAATATGGTCTGAAAATGGAAGCACTATTATTGGCATTTCATAACTGGATGAAAAAGGTGGCATTTGTGAGAAGTCTCTGCAGACCATTTATTCCTTCCCAAGAAACAATACTCAAGATATGGACATTATTTACATGCAAAAGTAGAGAAGCCATGTCTCAGGTTTGGGGAAAAAAGGCTCATGGAAAGCATTCCATGCCTCTAACCCAAGTAAACTCCTGGAATCATGATCTTTCAATCTCCTGTTATAACACGATCAATATGGATTTTCTTCCAAATTAACATTACAATTAAAAGTTAGTTCCAAGTACTTTCACATGCTGTTGATGGAAGTATAAATTCACATTTTGATAGAATAATTTGGTAACATCTATTTAAATGCATGTATGTTGACACATCAATTCTACTTCTAAGGATTTATCTTAGAGATATGCTTACCAAATTATTTCAACGTATGTCACAAGATCTTACTGTAGACTTGTAATGAAAATAACCTAAACATGCAACAACTCATGCAATAAAAAATTATGCAGCATTAAAAAAAGGTGGTAGATCTAGATTCTGATTTAAAAGACTTCAAGAGATAATGCAAGGAAATGAGGTTTGTAATTTTTAAGATATGGATAAAAATTTCTGAGGTGATACCAAAAAAATGTTCAAAGTGGTGGTGGGAGCTCTGATGGGGATGTCTGAAGTCTTTGACTTTTTCATTTGATACCGTTTTCTCCACTGTTTGAATTTTTACCATAGATATGTATTTTTTTTAAGATTTATTTTATTGTTTTTGACAGAGATAGAGAGACAGAGACAGAGAGAAGGGGGAGTGCCCAGAGCAATCTCCAAAGTCGTTCATCATCAGTTTTCGATATAGTTTCATTCCACACAGGTGGGCAGGGACCGCTTGGGTCTAGAGCTAGGCTGGGGGTCTCCCGTGTGGGAGGCACGCCCCCTCGAGCCAGGGATTGAACCAGAGGGCGAGAGCCGTACTGGGGGCCTCCCACATGGGAAGCACACCCCAGTTCAGAATATGATTCTGCACAGGCTGGAGCTGAGATTCGATTCTCAGTCCCTGGGGCTGCAAAGCGAGCACTTAACCCACTGAGCCATCCCGATGGCTTCCCCCCATAAACATATATTGACTTTGTTGAAGTAATTTAGGAGGGCTGTCGGGAAGTATCCAGCCATGTAACTTCTCATTATACTGACAAAGGCTGGATTTTTTTCTGTACAACCCTCCTATATTTAAAATTCAGTTTGAAGAGAAATATTTCAAATAAAGATGAAGCTTCATTTTAGTAATATGATAAGAGCTCAAGCCACTCAAAATCTTAAAAATTACTATTTTTTCGTTTGGCACATCTCCTTCATCCTTCAGTAATAGGTCTTCTAGAATTTAGAAACCACAACTCGGTCTGTCTCCGTGTGGATGGGAGGGTATACTATATTAGACTGAACCCATTAATTTAGGATCAAGTGCTTTAACAAGCCTGTTTAATAGTCAGAAAAACACAATTTTGGGCTCAAGAGTTTTCGATGCCCTTTTCAAGACCATGCTTAAAAAAATACTCTTTCTTTTCACAGCATCTCAGGTAACAACCTGAGTAGTGGAGCAAGTAATCAGTGAAGGTCAGGCTGTCATTTATTCTGACGTCTGATCTTTGTAGACTTCCTGTCACTCCTGACAGGTCCTCCCACCGCTGCCTGCCACCTTCCTGGCTTGTTTATTTCCTGTAGCACCTACTGCCCTCTGACCCACTGGCTACTGACTTCTTTATCTCCCTTATTGTCCATGTCTCCCCACTAGAATGTGGGCACCATGAGAGAAGGGATGGGCACTTTTTTTTTTTTGGAGGGGGGCATCTTTTCTTTTCTTTTTGGTCATTGCTATATCTTCAACATCTAGAATTATACCCACTACATGCCAGACATGCCAAAAACATGTATACACATTTTAGTTAGCTATGTATTACTTTTCGAAGTTGAATTGAATTATGGTAGCAATACATAGTATGACATTTGCTCAAAAGATGGCATTAATCAAATGAATGCTAGCGTCACCTTTCGACAGGCAGGACTGTCTAAGAAAATGGTGGAAGTATGGTTGTCGTTGGAGGAGAGCAAGATCATTGGAAGTGGTATTTGAAATTTGAGAATGTCATGGAAGTACGACAATGGAAGCTTGAGTCCGCAACAGAACCTCCAACATGCCTAACAATTACACATATTCACGATTAATTCAAATGGCATGTACAGTGATGTAATACAAGTGGACACTTTGGTGAACATTGCTCAAGCAGCAGTTCACCGTAATCAGAATTGTCTGGACGCTGATGGTAACCACTTTGAGCATCTCTTGTGTTAATAATTGCAGAAGTCAAATGTGACTTGTATGAATCTTTTGTTGTTGGTATATATTGAGTATTACAATTTTAATATAGTTTTTCTTCCTTAAAGTGTGTATACATCCATCAAACCAGTGACTGAATTTATGTATATATTTTAAAAACCAACTTGGCATTACTATTGAGAAAAACAAGCTGACCACTGTGAAGATATTTAATTAACTTTCTGTATCTCTGGTTTTCTGGCTATAAAAGTATGACTACTGACACTGCCCTGGTATATATCTCCATGTGCATTTATACCTATGTTCACTGTATAGTTAGACCTCTTATATAGTGTTTGTGCCAACAGTTACGGCTCAACATCACGCTCTGTAATTTCCTGGACCATGGAAGCCTGGCATCCACAGATGATTGCTCAACTGCTGAACTGAATTTAGTTAGCCTAAATCGAAAAGGGAAATGATCTTAATGGGACATGAGGTTTGCATACTTAAAAGTAACCATTTGGGAGGGTGCTAGGATAGATCAGCAAGCTGAGCATTTGCCTCGCAATCACAAGGTCTGGGGTTCAATTCACAGCTCTGGCTCATGCAACCCCGCATGCTGAACTGTGATGCAACTGCTAACCGCTGGGATGGCCTGGCAGCAAGAGGGTTTCTGCCTCCCATGTGGGAGGCCCTTGGTTCAGTTCCCACCCTATATGGCCGCACATCCACCTGTGTAGAATGAAATCATGTCACAGCTAGTAATAACTATGGAGACTGCTCTGCCCCCCACCCCGTCCCCTTCTCTCAAACAAAAATTAAAAATATTAAAAAAAAGGGTAACCTTTTACAGCACAGGGTCTTCTGATAGCCACTTCATTTAGCTGACTCATATCCATCCACCCATTCACTACAGATAAGCGCCCCTTTGACAGCATTCATAGATCTGTCCCAACACATGCATTTTGGCCCTCTCACACCAAGCACAAACTGAACAACTGCTTAGGGGATTCCTCCTTCCACTGAGTTGACTCACTGTTCAGTTGAACTGCTCACAAGGACAAATGGGACAACAGATGTGCCTTGAGGAGTATGAAATGCAATACAAGCATGAGGATGCAAGCTTAATATTGATACAAAAGGGACATTTTATAAATATAAAATTTAGAAAAACTCATTTTAAAAATGCAATGAAGTTATCAATTTCATTGTTTGTTTTATCGAAAGCATTGGTGGTTCAGTGGTAGAATTCTCATTGTTTGTTTTGCTTATAAAATTAAAAAAAATTTCTTTTCCCTGAAACCTGAATAATAGATGAACTGGATGATCTTCCAAGAAGTTTATAGAAACTACTATTATGATATATACCAGAATGATTCTGGCCTCATCTCACTCTGGCTAGCCTATACTGTGGATGCAAAAAGTCCAAGAAATCCACCATTTTCATGAGTAAATTCCTACTGACAAAAAAAACACATACAGCCTAAAGGTATGTGAAGAAATTATATAATATTAGAGAGGTAGACATTACATTCTGGTTTTAAGGAACTTCAGCTTGAACTAATTTTATTACCTCTTCTATTCCAATCCACTCTCTCAGCTTCAGTACTATTAACAGATGCCAAGTAGTAACAGAAGGTGTGATGGGTGACAATTTTGGTTTCAAGGTAAAAGTAAGGACTCATGGGGCTAGAAGATAATTATTCAGTAGTAGATCTAAAGCAAGCGACCTTGGTTAATGATGAAAAGCTCAATGACCAGTGATTCTGGGTATTCTCCAGATTAATGTTTAAGAGATGTTAAAAAGGAAAAGAGAAACAGAGAGAGAGAGACTGTCTTTGGTCTCTTGCCAGTTTCAAAGCATGGTTCCGGGTGCCGCCATACACAGGAATTGCAGGTAGAAATGGTTCGCTCTAAGGACCGGAGTCTAGTAACAAGGTTTCCATTAGAAATTGGCTCATAATAAAAGAAAGAATAGCCATGAACATGTACTCATTTTAATTAGAAAATGTCAGAGTTAGCTGTCACCATGTACTCATCAACTCCTTCTGGCTCCCTATTTCCTACCTCTACAAATTGGTGTTGAGAGCAGTGTATGATCCAGCCTCCTGCTTCTCACCAACTGTACAGCCCAGTTCCCCTCATCTGCTTCCCATGAGGTATGTCGGGCTGGTCTGACCCTCTTCCCAATGTGCACTGTTAACCGTGAGCACTGTTCCTCTTTCCCTGCAAAGCTCTCTATTCCTCAACTGTAACCCAGACCTCAGACAGGAGCTGAACTCCCGTCTTCATTTTCTTTTTCTTAAAGATTTATTTTATTGTTTGACGAGAGAGAGAGAGAGAGAGAGAGAGAGAGAGAGGTGGGGAGGGCCCAGAGTAGTCTCCACAACTACACATCATTAGTTTCGACACAGTTTCATTGCACACAGGTGGAGGTGGGGCTGTGCAGGGCGGGAACCACCATGCCCCAGTTCAGCATCTGGGTCCACACTGGCTGGGGCCAGGACTGGGCCAGAGACCGGGATGGGGACTTGATCCCTGGACCCCATGACCACAAGGCAAGCCAGTGCTTAACCTGCTGAGCCATCTCAGCATCCCCTCCCATCTTCTTGAAAAGCCTTCCCTGAACCCTCCATCAGCTCTCACTTACCTCTGTCTTCTAGCAGGCTTTATAAGCAACCATGTCTTGGGCAGTCCAATTTCCCAGCTTAGTTCATTCACCCATGGGTCATGTGTTTTAATTTTATTTTCCTACAGACTGTAAGATCTCTGAGAGCAAACAACATGATTTGCTGGTTCTGAGAAGCAGTTAAGTCCAGTTCTCATCAATACCAGCTGTCTGGTGACAGATGGAAGGCTCCCCTGTAGACTGCTCCCTCAGAACTGGTCACAGTCCCAAGAGCAGGCCAGGGCTGACCAACACAGGGTCTTATGGTTCACGTGCCTGGCCCAGCCCTCTATGGAATAATTTGTTTTGTGGAATTTTTGCACAATGGGAAGGGAAAAGGAAAAAGATAGAAGCCAGGACAATCTGCAGAAAAAGAAAATCTTCTCTTGTCACATCCCACCCGAACCAGGGCTAAGATATTTCCTGTTTTTAACTTAGAGCCATCAGAAGTTTCCCATCAGAATACACCACAGTCTGACTTATATTGTAACATAGGTTTCTATCTTAGTGGCACTCATCTTTTAGATAGAAAATATGTTGGTGACAGTAAATTTCCAATGAAAACCTTTACTCAGAACTGCTTACTGAGAAGAAATCCTTCTAAAGGAGAAAGAGGAAGTCATGCTAGCACATGTTGAGCCTAACATGCTACAGCAAGTGTAACAGAAATGCAGAACACACACACATACACAGAATGAGAGGGTGAGAGGTATTAATACTAAGCATCACAACTCCTTTTCAGGAATGTGCCCAGTCAGGACACACCCACATACAACGCCTTAGAACTGTATCCAGAAAGTGGAATGGATGGTAGCCAACTGATGCCTGCATGCTTTTAATTCACCAAACATTTATATAAACGTCTGTGGTGTCCAATTAGGAGCATGTATATGCATGTGTGTGTGTGCATGCATGCACATGAAAGCATAAGATGGGGGGAGAGAGGGAGACACACACAGTGAAGGTGGCAAGAGAGAAAACTTGTGGTTGGCAAGTACCCAGTCCCCTGAGAACCAACCCAGAGGACAGAAATGAGACCAGACCTACACATGGATGCCTCATTACCCAAGGAATCAGGAGTCTTTTGACACGCTTTTAACTTCTGCCTCCTCCTGCCTGGTTGCCATGTGGATGCATTGTGTATAAATGGAAACCACAATATGAGATGAGGAAACTTGCCACATATTCAATAGGGAATTAACATCAACTGATCCTTGGTATAGAGTCTTTTTCATGGGAAAGCAGGAGCGAGACAGTAGGTCTAGCTCAGTCCCTCCAAATCCTGGCAGTTAACCCAGGCCTGGCTTTCTAGACTCGGGAGAATCTAAGCCTCCCAGTCAAGGTCAAGTCTGTTACCTCCATCGCTGCAGGTCCTGGAGTCCGAGGCCAGGCTGTCGGTGGAGCCCGCGGTGAAGCTGACGTGGACACCCCTGAAGGATGGACTGAGGCTCTCTGCGGAGCCCTGGCTCACTTTCTCCAAATCAGAGCTGCTCTTGTTCATTTTTAAAAGGTGCCTGGAAAACAGAGGCACAAACAGTAGAAGTAAAATGAATGTGGTTTCTAGTTAAAAACCAGACCAAAGAACCATGAACCTACTATGCTCTTGAAACTGACCAATGCCAGCAAGTTTTGAAAAAAATATTTTGGGAGGAGAAAACAGGTGTCCTTTTGAAACCTTATGCACATAAATAGTAGGAGATTTCTTGGGTATGGTTACAAGTGTATGTATTAAATTTAGACAAATGCCAAAATCATGATTTGGGAGAAACCGCCTTCATATCCTGACCTGGTCTGACAAAACATTTATGTCACCTATTATATTCTGTGTAACATCTCTGCAAAGAAAAACTGAATATTATTTCATTAGCCCGTGTATAGAGATATATACAAAGACTGAGTAGCTTTGGCAACATCACAGAACGAGTGAATTGCAAATCAAGACTAAAAACATGGGATTTCTTTTTTGCCTGGCCTTCTACATCGTTCCTTGAAGTTAAGGGAAACTATTGAAATTTTAGCCAGTTTTCAAGTGCAATGCTCAGATAGAACCATGTTAACATGACCCTATTCCAGAACTACACAATGAATCTGCCCTTAAGCTTTCAGTGACATCTTCTGTCACATCTATAAGACAGTATTGCCAATATATCAGGGACAGAAATACCAAGTTCAAGAACAAAGAACTTCACCTTGGAGAAAACAGTTCCCTCATTAGGTAGAGTGTTTAGCTTATTGATTTCGCCTTCCCTTTTCCCAGGACTACACGTACACTCATTCTGACCTGACATTTTCAGCACAAAGTAAGAAAGACCATAATCAATACAGTTCTTTCCCTGTTGGTGGCGACCCAGATTTGTCCTAACTGCTGTCTCCTGATGGCATTCCTGTTCCTATGACAGCAGATCTATATCTCAGGATCTGCAGTAGGAAATATACAATACAGTATTGATTGGGCATCGGAACTGCCTTATTTAATGCATATGACCTTACAGTCAAGAATGTATTGGTTGTTCTCTGTGTTCCACATGGCCAGGCCCTGAGCTGACCTTCACAGCTACTAGAGTCCCTTGTTCATTAACACAGTTTAGAGCAAGTTTGTTTGCTGCCATGAAAAGTGCTCTCTAGAAACCTCTTTCTCTCCCCATCTCCAACCCTTAAAACCACCATGAAAGTTTTACAGGTATTAAACCGAAGTGTGACAGTGACGACAATACAGTAGACTCTCCATTAACCAGAACTCAAGCAGCCGGTTGTTGGAGAATGCTGGTTGCTTGAGTTCAGTTAATGGAGAGTCTACTTACATTTACCCGGCATCTACCAATCCCCATGGGTGCTGGTTATCTGAGAGTCTAGTGGATTATAACAATTAGTATTCTTTATATTTCAAAGTCCCTGTAAGAATCTTGAAAATATCAAATCCTTAGGAAGAGCTAGGGCAGTAGATAATCTTTATTTTACCCTCCTACAAAATACAATCATAGAAAGTTTCATAAAAGACTTTTATCCTTATCAGATCCATCAGTAATGGCTGTCCAGATGAAGCCAAGATCTGAAGTTGTGCACAATACAACTCCTCAGTCTAGGAGAGAAGCCGGCTTTTATGGCAATCCAACTACTCTGCCCTCTCCAGCATGGTCTCTGCAGTCTCTTGGTTTTCAGACCCAGGAAACTGCCAATGGAGAAATACCAGCACCAGAGCTGCTGAGTCGGCACAGAGCTCCATTCCACAAACTTAGAAAAACACTTGATGACATGTATATAAATATATAACACTGAAACACACACACACACACACACACACACACACACACACACACACAAGCTTATTTAAAGTAACAGCAAAGCATCGAAAGAAAGAAAAGTTCTCAGGTGCCAGATGCAAAGAGGGAACTCAATGCCAGAGCATTACAAGGGATACTTTAAAACCAAGTGCGTGTTAGTGACAGGTTTTTGTAGACGCTCATTATCAGGTTAAGGGAGTGTTTCAATTCCAAGTTTTCTAAGTGCTTTGTATTTTTAAATCATTTATAGTTATTGGTTTTTATCAAATGCCTTTTCTAAATCTATATAAAAATCATACCATTTTTCTCCCTTATTCTGTTGATGTGATGAGTTACATTAATAACTTTTCTTAAAATAATTCATTCTTGCACATTTGGCATAAACTTAATCTACTACACATGGCTGGATTCAATTTTAGGAATATATGTATTTAATTTAGTATTTTAATTTTTTTTCTTAAAGATTTATTTTATTGTTTGAGAGAAGGTAGGTGAGAGAGAGAGAGAGAGAGAGAGAGAGAGAGAGAGAGAGAGAAAGGGAAGGGGCCTGAACAGTCTCCATAGTTGTACATGATTAGGTGCGACACAGTTTCATTCCACACAGGTGGATGTGTGTATTTTACATTTATAGCACATGGTAATTTAGATTAGCCATATTTTAAGCTACTGGCTACCATACTGTAGAGTGAAGATCTAGAGAAACTCTCAGACATGGACAAGGTTGTTCAAGGTGTTACTAACAGCAAGAAGAAAATTGTAAGCAGTCCAATGTCCATCAATAAAGAAATAGACACAATGTGGTATAATCTTATAATGGAATATTATATAGCATTAAAAAATAAACAAACTTGATTTAATATATCAATATAAAAATAATTCCTAAAGTAAGTATTAAGAGTAGCTTGTAAAAGGCTCAAGGATAGTATACCAAGTGGTGTAAAGTACTGATACGATTTGTATACATTTTTAAAACTTAACAATGCGGTATATTATTTTTGTTTATCACATATATGTAGTAAAAGGAAATAATCCTCATCAACTTCAAGATAGTGATTACCCTGGGTAGCAATGGGAAATTTAAATGGAAATTAGTTAAAGAGGGAAGGCTCTTACACTGTACCTGTAATATTTGATTTTAAATTTGATTTTAAAAAGTCTAAAAAGAGTGGCAAAATGTTAATATGTACTTTTAAAATCTTAGGGAGATGCATGAGTGTCAATTAAATTGTTTTTACATTTCACTGTATGCTTAAAATATTTTTTCATTTTTTTAAAGATTTATTTTATTGTTTTTGACAGAGACAGAGATAGACAGAGAGAGGGGGAGGGCCCAGAGCAGTCTCCATAGTTGTACGTCATCAGTTTTTCGACATGGTTTCATTCCACAGGTGGGCCGGGGCTGGCACAGGGTGGGAGTTGGGCTGGGGGACTCCTGCATGGGAGGCACACCTCCTCGAGCCAGGGGCTGAACCAGGGAAAGGGGGGTGGGTGGGTGAGAACTGAACTGGGGGTCTCCCTCATGGGAAGCACACCCCAGTTCAGCGTATGGGTCCACACGGGCGGGGGCTGGGATTCGACCCGCTGAGCCATCCTGGCTTCCCCTAAAATATTTGATAAATAGAAAATGAATATTTCTAGAAGGAAAGAAAATCACTAGGGCCTGAATGAGCCCAGGGATAGCCACTGCTGTTGACCTGTGGCTGAGCCTCTGAAAGGCACAGAATATGACCCCGGGGGTTCCATCAGGCCCCACAGTGAAGGTGCTGGCTCAGTGATGGTTGCTTCCAACCCAGGATAGCTTCATTGATGGAAAAAGTAATTTCTCAGATCTCACAACTCTTCTGAGACTCTGGGGGTTTCTTCTGCATCAAGTCATAGCTCTGAAAACTCACCAAGTGAACGCAAACAGAATCAGAGTATTGTGAGTAATCTTGTGACTGTAGGATAAATTCTCTGCAGAGTGTGTGTGTGTATGTTGTGTGTGTGTACATGTTTGTGTGTAGGGAAGTGGGGAAGCCTCCTGCAGCAGAGCCTGGTAAATCTTAGCATCTTAACCACAATTTTCACGGTTTCTGGGACATTATTGCTGTTTGTCTACTAAAAAGGCTCAAGAAGCGTAGGCCCCCCCAGGTAACTAAAACCCAATAGGCATTTGGAATGCTGAGGTACAAATGGGGAAAGCGTGACCCTTTCTCCTAATAGCAAAATCTTGGGAGTGATGACTCTTATCATGAGCAGCATCAAAAATCTTTCATTCTGAGGGATGTTGGGATAGCTCAGCAGATTGAGTGCTTGCCTCATAGTCAAGAGGTCCAGAGTTCGATTCCTGGCCCTGGCCGTGCAAACCCATATGCTGAACATGGCACAATGGGTAACCACCAGATGATGGTGAAGGTTCTCACCTCCCACATGGAAGGACCCCCAGTTCAGTGTCTGCCCTGCATAGCCCTGCATCCACCCATGTGGAATGAAACCGTGTCACAACTAACGACGTACAACTATGGAGACTGCTCTGCCCCCTATCCCCCACACTTCTTTCTCACCTTCTCTCAAACAATAAAATAAAATAAAAAACAAAAAAACAAACAAAAATGAAAAACTTCCTCTCTGGAAACTGTGCAAATCTGCCCTCTGAGAGACCTGCCACTGTAATTATGGTAATTAGGGAATGAGCAGAACCTCATCAGATTTAAAAATGAAAGACTGACATGTTGTTTTTGTGTCTTCAGTCTGTCTGTATGTGCAATAGATTTCTTAAAAATTCCCAGAAAGGGATTAATATTCCAAGGTGACTCTTTGGGCCCTAATCGATCATTCTGTCAGACCTCAGGCCAAATGACAATCTGAGTGCACGCACCCCTGCCTAACAAGGCTGCACTTATTTTTTTGAAGGCACTTTCCCCCCATTATTGGTGGTTTGTCTTTCATAAAACCAGCACAAACCATCTATAACATGCAATCTGAAGCCATATGTCATTGAAGGAAGTGGCTTCCAGGGGCCAAAACCACACACTGTAGTCTTTCCTCTTTGGGTGGTAACATTCTTATCAGCCGCAGTGAGTGCATGCCTCGCACAGATGTCTTTGCTCACGCAGTGTGATAAACGACTCATTCTTGCTCGGACTTCCTTTCCTGCCTCCCCCGTTGATTAGTCATAGTCACAGGGGAGTAGGGTGATCTACGGGGCCAGTGGCGCAGGGTCCTTAGGGACTCTGAGCCCTGTGGCTGCTGCCGCGTGTTTTCAGAATGGCTTTTCCCCTCATTGTCCTTAGAGAGAGAAGCCCGGTCACAGTTTTCTCCGTGCTGTATTAGTAGAAAGCTAGAAAAAATATTCCAGGCGGAAGAGCCATCTGCCAGACTTCCTCATTCATAGGAACAAGCCTCTTCTAAAAATACCCCTGAGATTTCACAATGTCCGAAATTCTTAAGGGATGCCGGGCCCCTGTGTGGCAGAGGCTGTAGGTCAAAATTCACATGGCTGCTGGAGTCCTCCCAGCAGCTATGACCGAGGCCAAATTTCATGTTCAGTGTCCTCGCTTTTGTTTAGTTCACATACATTTTGTTCAGCGGGTTTTTTTTGTTTGTTTTTGGCCTCTGGAGCAAAATATATGAAAATTCAAATAACACTAGCGCTCAGTTTTAGACTAGCACGCTAGACCACAGAGTCCCCGATTGATCAAGTTCACTGCTAAATTTAGTGATTGACTCGGAGAAGACCTTTGAGGTAGCTCTCAAAGCCCAAACAGGATAGGAAATGTTTTATGCATTTAAAAAATTACCAAGAGGAAGTGAAAACAGAATGGGTTTAGGTGCAAAGAGATCAAGCCATGCCTAAATCAAAGAATGAGAATCTCTTACCATCCTAGACTGCAGCCCGCAGTGCCGTCCTCATCAGTGTGGCCTCCCAGAGCCCTGGGACGGGCTGGGACAGTGGTAGCAGGGTCCCTTGGAGCAGCCCTGAGGTCGAAGGGCCAGCTTCAGAGGCAAAGGAGTGCCCTGTCAGGCCGCCATGAATCACTGGCTCAGAGCTCTCTGTTTCCCCTCAGTTCCTCTCTGACTTTTCTATAAAATGCACTTCCTGCAATAGCACAGGAAAGTGGGGACGGATCTGCCTCTGTGACCTGAGCTTTCATTCTCCAATTGTCTTACTGCGCTCCATCACGGGAAGCAATTGGAATACTCTCTAAAATACATTAGGCTGCACTCTATTCTCTTCTAATTTATTTAGCCAGACCCTACGGTCAAACTCCTTATATGATTCAAGCTAAAACACTGGGGCTGCTTGGACAACAAGAGCACCCCATTTTAACTTACCTTATGCCTGTATTGCTTGTCGTGCACTACATGACCTGTCTGCCCTGAATACCATTCCCAGGTTTTCCAACAAGCAAATATTAACTACCAACTGTATGCCAAGCATTGTGTTAACTACTATGGATGCAACAGTGGAAAAGCCAACACTATCCCTTATTTGTCAAGCTCCTCTAAAAAAGAATACAGTGTTCAATCCACATCTTCAGAAATGATTTTCATCCTGACTCAAAATCTTTCTAAAATACCATTCTCATGATGATGGCTGACTCTGAAGGGTCCTACACCCACCCCTTGTGAGGATTCTCAACCTTGGCCACCATATTGGATCAGCTCAGGTCCCCATGGTGACAGAAACACACATGCCACATTTCCTCGGACAATCTCGATTTCAAATATTCTACCCTACTATCTACACAGGAGAACACATGCCTAGCTTTCTTGTTTGGGGAAAAAAAAAAAGACAATCATTGTGGTTAATATGCTACTTTTCCCTTCCCCTCATAAATCCTGCTCTCCAATTGGGCGAGTCTCTCATTGTCCTTAAAGCACCCTGTGTTCCCTCCCTTCCCCACCTTGACTCAGAGGAAACAATTCTGTCTCCCCTTCAAATCTTTTCCACCCTCAAGAGCCAGCCTTAGTATCACTTACCTACAAATCCCTCCCCAAGCCACTTCAGTCTTCTCTGTCTGTCTGTCTCCTCAGGAAGTCACACAGAAATCAGTGAGTCACATTACTGAGCATTTGGTTATAATCCCAGTTAGATTATTTGAATTGCCTCGTGTGAAATTGGCTTGTTACTATCCTCAAATTGCAAACCGTATGAGGAGCTGTGTCAGTCAGAACATGCTGGGACAGCGTAAGTATTAAATGCTTCTTGATTAAGCTTATCTGCCTGTTTCAATAACTCAGTGGCATCTGGGAGGATAAATGTTTCCTTTAAGAAAAGAATTACACTTGCTCTGCAAAACTTGCAAAGGACAGGAACACAGAGTAAACAGCAACCTTCCGGAAAGCTGAGTTCAATAGCCAAATCTTATAGCTACAAAATACAATGGCCCCAAAATCGCTGAATTTACACAAATCTTGTAGTTTTTGCACTGTTGCTGTTTTCTGGGACATGAGAAGAGACAAGCAGGTAACAAAGCTGGAAAGGTTTTTGTTGCTTTTATCTTTGGTGCTCTCAGATGAAGATGCCAAGGGATTATTCAGCAAGTGTCTAATGCTACCTGAGAAAGGACTCCTATGTCCAGTCTGCTCTGGGGTATGTTTCCTCCACTGATCAATTACCAGGAAGTTGGTTTCATTTTTTTGGTCAAATGACCTTTATGGAGCAGCCCTGTTACTTTGCATTTGCAGTAATGCACTAGTGACTGCGGGGGCTGTACAAACTGAAAAGCCCTTTGGTTCAACCTAAAGATAAAGGTACTTTGCATTTAGTGGAAACCATTTAAACATGGGAGTAAAGCCATACTTATTTTTAAAGATGAGGAGACATGCACACATGGAAATTACTAGTTGGTTTTGCTCAAAGATAAAAATGCCTGCATTGGTAAAATGGAAATTTGCAGGCACATGCCCGAACCATATACAGATAAACGATGGCAGTGAGAATTACTAATATTTTTGATGACCTGTCCCCAAAAATGAATCCTTTATTTGTGGCCCTAGTCTGCATAAGTATACTCTTAAATCAGCTCTGGGCTGCCTAAGGCAAGAGTGAGGATGGCTGAAGTTTGAAAATACCTAGCGTGAAGAGGTTTCAGCTAAAGCTGAGGACGGAGACACACGGCTACCGAGAAGCAGCTAAGAGAGTGCCAGGGACCCAACAACTTGACCAGTCTCCACTACAACTTTCATCTCCAACACAATCACCTCAAAACCATGAGTCTCTGACTCGTGGCCTGGAAAGTCAAGGAGGAAGCTTTTATATCTGTTCACACAGGGGCAGATGGAAAGAGAAAGTGAAAAGAGACATGAATAACACATTGAAATAAAGGCTGAGCCATCCACAGAGGGGCATCTACCCTCAGCCCCGCAGCCAGTAGCCCTCCAGTGTATGGGCACAGCCTCAGGAGCCAGTGGGAAGAACAGTCATGCAAGCATCTGAATCAGTTCTCAGATGGGTTTCTGAGTCACCTAGGACGGCCAGGTGCCTTGGAAAAGGTTCTTAACCGCTTTGCTCTTCAGCTTCCTATCTATAAAATGGGAATAACAATAATACTAACTTCACAAGGCTGTTGGGAAGATTCAGTGAGTTAATCTTTAATTAGTGCTACAAACAGCATCAGGTACCTAGAAAGCATTAATTATATGAAAGATGAATGTATAATGGATAAATGGATGGATGGATGGATGAATGGATGGATGGAGAAAAACAAACAGAAACAGAGACACAGAAAGGCAGGGACAGAGAGAGGACTTCTGCAGCCTTCTGTACACCTAGTAATGTTTTTGGTACCTGCATAGAAGCAGAAAATGGCAAATTGGCTAGAGTGTTCACTCTTTTTTTTTTTTTAAGATTTTTTTTTTTTTATTGATTTTTTGACAGAGAGAAACAGAGACAGAGAGAGACAGAGAGAAGGGGGAGGGCCCAGAGCAGCCTCCATAGTCGACATTAGTTTTCCATATGTTTCACTCCACAGGTGGGCATGGGGCTGCACCAGCAAGAACTGAACTGGGGGCACACCCCAGTTCAGCATGTGGGTCCGCATGGGCCGGGGCCGGAATTCATCCTTGGTCCCCGGGGCTTCAAAGCGAGCACTTAACCCGCTGAGCCATCCCAGCTTTCCCGAGTGTTCACTCTTGATGCCTCTGTTTTACGAGGTTATTTTTACATAGGGGTGTCTTAACTTTCTGGCTTTCTTGAGCCACATTGGAAGAAGAAAAATTGTCTTGGACCACACAGAAAATACACTAATAGTAACGACAGCTGACGGGCTAAAAGAATGTCACAAAAATCTCATAATGTTTTAAGAAAGTTTACAAATTTGTGTTGGGCCGCATTCAAAGCCATCCTGCTCTGAATGTGGTCCAACACAAAGCTTGCTTTAAAGAGACCCAAAGAAGAAAGTTAACCAGGGTGATGCTTTCATGGCATGCATCATTCTAAAAGAACTCGGAAGTGTTGATTTGTCCATCAACTAGACCTGAGTTTGACAATTTTCAGTGTAGCCCCATGTTTAGGGGTCAACATGCTCCTCAGGTAACCAGATTGCTTAGTTCCATTATATGAAAATTTAAGAGACAGAAGAACCTCTTTTGTTGTATAAGCCTGCCTCCTCCTACAAGAAAAGAACTTCCCATGATTCTTTTCCTCTTCACACTCCACCCCCATCCTCCCAACCAACCTACAGAGAACTCTGGTGATTGACTAAACCACAACAGTAGCAAGTTGTTATTCACTGACTTGGGAAGCACCGCTGTTCGAGTCCTGACCTATTCCTCTTGGAATTCATCTACAAAGATGACTTGTGCCTGTCCAGAATATTTTTGTTGCTAAACTATTGGTTTTGGCAACCCTACTTTTCAGAATTCTCCCTCTCCTTCTCTGGATTCAGCAAATGCTTCAAGTCTACTTTGTTGACACAGATCTTGAGCCTAACTCTTTGGCTTAAGAAATCTGTGTGTAATTATATTAGATTTCATTCCTGGCTTGAGAGATTCAGGCTCTTTGTAACAAAGCTACCAGGATGACCTACATCTCCACTCCCACCCTGGTCCAGCCTGTTGCCCCATAAGGATGAGTTTCCCTTCCCACTCCCAGGTCAGTCCTTCAGTACTCTCTTACCTGCCGCTCAACAACTCCACCTCCCAGCCCTCAGCCTTAGCCAAATTTTTCCCACTCTAGGTAAGGGTTCTGATCACCCAATTCCAACGTGGGGTGGGGGTTCCCCAGGCAACACTAATTCTCAGGCACCAGCTGGGTGTCTTATCATTCAACTCAGTTCTGACACTTATCTACCGTACCCAAAGAGGGCATTAGATTCCACAGGTTAAGGGCTCAATCCAAAAGACTGCCCTCTGTTGTAGATTAAGGTGACCAGACGTCCCGCTTTTGGCGGAACAGTCCCGATTTTTAACAATTTGTCCCACGTCCCGCAGCTTTTTAAAAAAGTCCCGATTTTTGGAAAGAATGCACGA